>JAMKCH010016736.1:0-134819 GCA_023653785.1 Ophioderma brevispina | reverse complement strand
GTCTAACAATCTTCGTGCCCGGTTTGCAAGTAAAATTTCCGCGAGACACCAAGGAGTTAGTGAAAGTCTGTTTAGGGAACTGATATTGGATAACATAGTTTGGGTATTCGGAGCTGAGCTGAATTTGGGTTACTTTCTTGTCAGAAACGACAGGGGGAAGCTCGATTTCCATCAAATGCTTAGGTAACTTGAAGAAATATTTTTTACATGTTGAAATAGCATGTCTGTTGAACTGAATATGCTAAAAATGAGGGTCTCATGAGAGGCATGTCTCCAATGTGGCCCCGGGAGGGGTAGGGGCCGGGGAGACTTGTATTCAAAAGTGGATATGCTGCGTGACAAAACGCGTAAAAGGGTCTTCTTTTTCAATAGGCGATGTAATGCGCGTACATGACGAGGGTGTCAAAACAGCAAAATATGGGAAAAGGGTATGGTGGGATAAATTATAAATTATGGGAATCATTTTATGATTTGACGGAGTTACAGCTTACAATCCGATATACCACTACCATGTTATTGGGTTTTCTAACCAGTACATACTCATTGGTTGACAAAGGAAAGTTCTTGCTTCTTGTTAACTAAGACACCTTAGATGAACGTCAGAGTTTTGACTCTATTTAACGATTCATTATCTTGAAATTTGATTGTAATTTACTTCGAAGCATCTTGTGATGGAACCAGACAAGAGCAAAACATTCAGAAGATAATCAATCAATGAAAAGTTTTACTAAATGGCCTAGCTTAACTGGCTCCATTTTCGCTGCCTCAATTACACTTGTAGGAAATCCACAACCCTTTTTTTTTCAAAATTAAAACCGTCTTCTTTGGCGGACGTGGATAATATCTTGCCTAGCCCATTGCAGATAAGATTTCTGCATATTAGAAATGCCTTTTGTTAGAAGAAACATAATTTCCATATGGGGCAATGTATTTTTCTCGTGTCAGCCGTCTGTGCTTATCTTTACATTCCCTAGGAGGCCAGTGCTCGTAGCTAAGGTAGCTGTCCACGGCAAAGATTTTCACAACATGCGATTGTTTAGGGGATTACGCCTGACGTCCCTTTCTAGCCGAAAAGTCATCATAGTATGATTTGATATGATGATAAAGTGTGAAGAAGATAGTTAACCGCAACTCCGATTCAGGTATGGGCAATCATTTATAGTTTGGTTTGAGGGAATTTATTATCTCGGATTTTTTTTTTGCCTGATCCTCGAAGACGTTATTAACTTGTCCGCCTGAAGCTAATATTAAGCCGATACAAAATGAATGTTAAATTTGGTGCAAAAAAAGTTTTTTCCATTCTCAAGGAATTACTTGTAAATATGAAGTCCTAAAACTACTCGAGAAAATTACAGTACCTAAAGTGTGAGGAAAATTCACTTCTGTTCTGTACAACGTGTATTTAAGTGTTCAAACGAATACAACAAGAGAGTGTAAATATTTTACATTTCTGAATAAAAGTCGGCCCGCTGATGCTATATCAAATTCAGCATATGTACGTCGGACATTTTCATGGGAAGTCATCTTTTAAAGCACTAATGGCACATTTTTGAAGAGCGCCCTAAGTGTTTCAAAGTTGATATTTCGCACAGTTTACGTTGGTAATTGTCTAGAAAAGTATACCTGCGAACATAATGCTAAGAATGCATATTTATCATAAAATAAGCTATTTTGTAATTAGAATTGGGATCCCATATTGGACGTAAACGGCATAGCTTGGAACTGCCACGTTTATATCCGTCCATGAATGAAATAGTGCCACCTCGAGAAGATAACCCTTAACCTGACTTGCCTGAGCAATACAACAACAATGGAATCGTAGACACGTATGACGCTATTTCCCTGCTATTTCAACATTGGAATGCCGTTTCCAGCAGCCTTGAGTTTTATCGGGATCCCCAATATCCTTATTCTAATTACAAATTCCTTCTTTGTGACACACAGGCACTTTCGAGCTTAACCCTCACATTATAAGTTTTACTAGCCATTACCAATGCAACCGGTGTACAAATCTCAATATTTTTGAAATTGGGGGCCGCCTCTTCAAAAAATGTGCTAATATTGCTTTAACGTGTAAATGATTTGCAAATACGCCATGACTATATAATGTAATCTGTTTTTAGACACTAACATTTATCTTACAATTAGAATTCATTTCTGATTAGGTAACAAATTCAAACTAATTTAGTTGAAAATTTGCATAAGTCTTTTTTTTTTAAAACTTGTGTAATTCTTGTTGTAATTTTTGCTGTTGTGCTTTGCAATGTTAAGTTCAGACACTATCAGTGATTTGCTAAATCAGAAAACCGAAAGGAATATCCAAATTAAATTTTTCATGTGGTCTGGTAACACTATACATATGCTAACATCCCCTGCAGGAAGGAGAATCATAGTCCAATACTGTCCGTATGGACCCTAATACAACACATAAGTGAATAGAGATTCATAATCTTTGAATAGTGCTATTTTTTGCCTTTTCTGTCAATATTTCAGATGACAAAAAAATTTATGAGAACTGCAGACTTAGCTTTAACTTTCAGGTAATTTTGCAAATTTCAAATATTTTTGACACTTGCGACGGATCACTGATAGTGGCCTTTAAGGCGAGTCCGAAATAGGTGTATTTTCCTCTTTTTTTATAGAATAAAAGTAATTTTAAATCACTTTGTTTTCCGGTGTTTGATTGCTTAGTTGGAGCTTGATGTTTTTAGTTGTTTGAATGTGTGTGGGGTCTGGTAATTTGGGTGGAGGATGGTGGGTGATATTTTGGTTGAGTGTGGGTGACTGTGAGGGGGTGTGTGAGTGTGTGAACGTTGGGTTTTGATGAAGTTCACGTGTGTGGTATGCAGTGATAGGTGCTGTGTGTTCATAGTCGTGTGTGGCATATTTTGTAATCACTTAGTATTTTAAAATTTAAGTTGTTTATTTTTTTTTTTTTTTTTTTTTTTTTTTAACTTTTTATTTGTTTTTAAATTACTTTTCAATATCGTAAATCTATGCAAATCACCCATCTGTCTGCTCTGCACATTTGTGAATAAACCTTGAGTAGATGCGAAGGAATTATTGGAAATTTTTGCACGCTTTACATTAATGGCAATCGCCATTACAATAAAGTATCTTTTAACTCAATCAAACATTATATTTAGTAATAATCAAATGTCTAAATGATAAAGCCTAAGCTGTTCTGAACCAAATTAAATGTTGCTAAACTGAATATAACATGCATTGCAGATATGTAGGTTTTTTGTCAGTTTCGTATCACCAAAGTATCTGGAGCTGATTGCAACTTCCCATGAGGATTACATTACTTATGCCTTTAATTGGTTATCAAATATGAAACACTTTTTACAGTAGGAATCGCATTTTCAATCATTCATCTTTGAAGAAAATTTAATAGTGACAGCGCGGATATTTTCGAATGACGTCAGAGCAAGACCGAGGAGATGGTTTGTGGCGTGTTTAATATGTTTTCTGTTTCATCTTTGACCATGATACAAAACGGTACTTTCTGATAACGCTGCATTTAGATAATTTCCGAAGGCATGATAATTAGCCTTCCAAAACTCTCTTATACCTTCAATGTGGAGGCTGGGACATTTCGCGTTTTAATCAAATTAGAATAAACAGGGCATTACAATGACCTTGAGAACTTTATTGATTCAGGGAGGGGTAAGCCGATACCTTGTACTTTCAAATCGTCGCGTCGACTCTATCATGTTTATGAAGGCTGAATACTGTCAAAGCCAATTCAAATATTCGATGTGGTTAGCTTCTAATAATAACCCTATTACAGGTGCAACGAGAGATTTGTGGCTCCCATGTAATGTGTTTATGTGTTGATGTTGTATAGATTAACACGCAATACAGATATCTACAAATATGTCTTAAAGTGAAAATAAGGGTGCTTTTCTTTGCTTATTTTCATTAAAACAAAGGAGGTTTTCATTCTTTGCTCCGATACAAAAACAAAAGTAGAAATTTCCCAATTTTTTGTACCAAAGATTTCATTCCTCAGCTGAAGCCTTTCAACGGGGTAGTACTTGATGGGAAGCTTTGTAAAGCATCATTCAGGGAAAGTTCAGGCTTTCGATTTTTGTAGGGACACCCTGATTTCGTAAACCTCTCGTTGTACCTTTAAATGACAGCAGACCATGGTCCCCAAACATGGCGTGGCGACCAGCCCATTCATTATAGCAACTCACCAAAAATTTAAACAGAAATTACAAAACGCAAAAATTAAAAAAAAAAAAAACCAATTTGGGTGCTTTGATGTGGGTCGGTCATGGTGTTCCCATGACCCGCATGCCAACTTCGTCCTTCGTTTCGTCATTCATGACGAAAATTCAAAATAACCCTCCAGTGGATTTGATCTTCACTCCAAAAGTTTTAGAATAAGAAAATATGCCTTGACAACATAAAAAAATTCGGAATCTTTCGTCTAAATTTCGCTTTTACTTGTTAAACCAATGGCGACGTCTGAAATTTTTATTTTTTGGCCGCCCTCCCCTGCACAACGTAATCCTACGTTCAGATTATCTCCACATCTTGAAAAAAATATTTCAGTAAAACCATGGAAAATATTTAACAAACCGTAAAAAGCCATTTAAATAATATTTCCTCATAAAACATTTTTTTTAGCAGTTAGGGAACAGTTTAACACATTCTAAATTTTCATTGTATAGCAAACAAAAACTATTGTGTATACGAGAGACCTAGAATGGTTATTACAAAATTCATATTTGGGGGCCATTTTTACCCATCTACTAATAAGCGTTTAATTCATTTCATTCCCCCTACGGCCTATTGAAAGGAAACCCAACAGCACCGCCCATTTCATGTGTCCAATTACAATAATAAGCAAACTTCTTAATTTGGAACGAAAGAATGTGCCTATTTGCTTAATTTATATGAGCATTTAATAATTTCATAGTTTTGCATAGTAGAACACCTTGAATATATGAAAAAAACCAATCATACATATGGAAAAAATAAACAGTCTAATCCATGCAAATGCTACGGCCTAAGTGAAAGAAAGCCAAACAGAACAGCCCATTTCATGTGTCACATGAATAAATTAACCAAACTTCTTAAGTTTGGAGCGAAAAGGAATGTGACTCTTTGCTTTATTTAGCGGGATCATTTATAATTTCCATAGTTTCATAGTAAACTCTCTTGAATATATGAAAGACACGCACACACAGAATGAAAAACAGCTTGCGGGCAGCATACTAAATTACACTCCAAAAAGAGAGCAAGCGAGGGAGAGGGAGAGGAGAGGTGATTAATTGCTGTCTAGAAATATAGTTAATCGGATAGCGCCACTATAGTTGTTTTTTTTTTCGTTTAAAGGCAGAGTAATGGTAACTACATAGCTACGTTTCTTATCCTTCATATATTTTCTAATCAAGCAAAATATTGCATAAGTTGCTTTTTTGTGGGTGTGTTTGTTTGTTTTGCTTTTGTTTGTTTGGTTGAAATTCTAACATAATTAGAAAGTTTTGAGCCCGGTGTGTTAGATGCTTACAGATGCTGCACATTTAAGCTCCAGAGATTTATTGTAGATCATGATTCTTTTTAAATCACACTTCGTATTTCTTCAATTTAAAATAAATAGCTCTCTATCGTGTTGTATTTATTTCTGGAATAGGTAGAAATAAAGTTATGAATTAAATTTAGAAGTGTTTTGACAAAATACCATGAATTTGAGTTGTCAACTATTTGAATTATTTTCTGATCAACTGTAATGTCAGTGTCTCGTTTGAAGGCTGCATGATATCATCTTAGCCAATACCAAAGTAAACAGCTAATCAAAGGTCCTTTAATCAATTTACTTCATATACGAAATCACAAACCCATTAGAAAAAGACGATAACCTGATACAAGGCATTCTGCTAAAACTAACAGATTTATAGATATTTGCAAACATTCTTTTTTCACTCTACTTTCAAAGCATGCCTTAAGAAGAATTCTTTTTCATTATAATCCTTGATTACATTCGACCCATAAGTCACAGGTACGTGAAACTAATTTCGAGTCGCCGTTAGCGCGGGTGATAGGGTCAAGTGACATAGCATAAACTCGTCCAGTCAAGATTAAAACACGAGGACAGTATCACCATAGCATGGGCTTACTAGTTCATCAAACTTTTAGAAACGTTTATATAAATAAAACCCATGCATGATGCGTTTTAGTTCCGAAGTCCATGCAATAAGCTAGAAACTTCGATGTCTGCCCGCCGACGCTATCGGGAGCATCGTCTTCCGTCCGTTTGAAGCCAAGGTTGAATGTGTTTACTAACTGGAGCTGCTATCAACGTGGGCCTAGTGATTGGCTCTGGCATCTTCATAACCCCTAAGGGAGTGTTGGCAGGGGCTGGTTCCGTTGGCTTGACTTCTTCATCTGGGTGTTCTGTGGTATAGTCTCCCTCTTTGGAGCACATGTACGCTAACTTTGAACAATGATTCCAAAGTCTGGCGGAGCGTACGCCTACATCCGGTTTGTTTATGGTGACTTCCCCGGCTTTTCTCGTGATATGGATTGCCACTATCTGCTACAACCGGGTCATTGCAATTTTGGCTCTAACATTTGGAAACTACTGCCTACAGCCACTGTTTTCCTGATCCACTTGCCCACCCCAGCAAGTTCTGTGCAATACTTGCCATTTTGGCTATCAGTAAGTTGACTCAATGTTCCTGTTGAAATTGGGTACCGGTGTACCTAAAGGCGCTATAATGAAATATTGTGCTTGGCCTCACTACCATCATATTATTTCACAAAATTTAAAGGGGCAAGTTCAGAGATAACATCATATTTTGCTAGCAGAGAAGGAGGAAATATTTGGTTTTAATCTATTCAATTTTAATTCTATCTATAACGAAGAACACTAAGTCTTTCATCGGGTCATTTTCTTGTATACCCAAGCATCGATACTACTGTGAGGCATTCTCAAAAATCAATGTACTGAGCAGCATCGCTAATTGGGGGGGTTTTTCTGAACCTACCGTTTATTTTATTAAGTGTTTCTTACCCATAATAAATGCTTGGAGTGGTGACGGGCCGCTAGATGCTTTCAAGCATTTTCCCTCTTCAAGGTATTAGCTCTAGGGATCATCATCCTCGCTGAAGAGTGGGAAAGGGGGAAGGTCTGAATTAAAAACAAGAATTTATTCACATTATCTAGTACCTCGTTTTGATCTAAAAAAACAAAAATACGAAACACACCATTTTTACCATGGATCCAGGTAGAAGACTCTCATTTAAGGAGAGAGAAAGATTGATTTGATCGCTCCCCTCAGGGGTAAAATTTTTATGCTGTGTGCGAGAATCAGTTCTTGATTCCCAAAACCCAATTTTAATGGAAATCATCTAATTCACTACGTTAAGTTTTCAGTTTTACAAGAATCAACATGGACACAGCAATTTGTTGCGAGATTCTTTGGGGAATCAAATTCTCAGATTCTTGCCAAAATTCTAGCCCTGCCTCCCCTGCAGCTCCCTTAAGGGCATCGTCTAGTGGAGTAGATATGTGCATGAATGGTGCACTTGGTGATAAAAGGATGAAATTTGGCACACAGTTGGGGCATGTTCTAAGAAGATTTTTTGGCTTATAGGGACGCCAGATTTTTCGTGTTGTAACAAAAAATGGCGGCCATTTTCCAAAATGGCTGCCATTCAGGTTTTTAGCTTTTGATGGATCTAAATGGTTTTGTTTGTTTCTTTTGGGATACCAAAAACAGGATTGTAGCCCAGAGCAAGCCTAAATCGAAATTTATTAAGGGGTTAACTATCTGTAACAGAAATGGCGGGCCAATTTCCAAAACTGGCATTTATTTTTCAAAAATGGATGCCAATTCCCTTCTTTTACCAATTGTCCAGTGGACTGAATATGAATATTTGTTCTACCCAATTAATATTTTATCTGCAGACAATGCAAAAATAAAACCTGTAAATGTAAGTAGGCAATCATACCACTTGTTTGATGTTATAAGGCAGGGACATTTATGTTACACATCAATGTCAAATTACAACCTGTAAATAGGCACGCAATACAAGTGGCAAGCATTTAAAAAATAGTCACCATTGCTTGTTTTATCTGTGCTTTGACAGGACTGAATAACCTCAAGACAATATTAAGGAAGGGCTGTTGTTAGTTTTGTTTATAACAAAGATTGTGCACATTTCCAAAATTGAGGAGGATTTATGTTATGGTATGGTCTAATGATACGAGCATACAATATTGCACAAGTACAGGGGTATACCCGTGAAAGGGCTGCCACACCTGACAACAATGGCAGGCAAATACTCTTTTCCGTGTTTTACATAAATTTTTGTTTTGCCTAATGCACTGAGCCTTGTTGGGTTCGGATCTTATCCATTATTATTAGTAATATGTGCAATCAGGTTTATATTGCCGGAAAAATATATTGACTATGCCAAACAGCATGCGATTTTGTTGTTAAAGCCACCAATGGATGTGATATATACGCTGATTTCTGTTACCGTACCCAAAGGAGTTACGATCAATCATGGCTACCTAGTGTTGACAAAGACTTGTTTTTTTTTCTTATGCTTCTGGTGTGTCAATGTAGAACTCATTTTAAGATTGACAAAAAAGGAAATCTTCTCGTTTTGGCCGTAAGAGAGTCTACAGCAAACAAGATTAGTAGTCAAAAGCGTGACATATCGGTAACTAATAAAACTTGATTTTCTCCTTCATGTTCTTTATGTATGCTGTACAATTTATCTTCCTAAAGTTTGTGTAGTCTTCATATATTAATAATAATACAAACTTGATTATAGTGCCTACTGTAGAGGCCTCTATAGACACGTCCACATAGTTAAAAAGAGTAATAATATCATTATCATTTATCAAAAGACAAATCAGCTTCAATAGATAAACTTCTATGGGAAAACAACTATGATATAAATCAATGATCAGCACTATTAGAATAACTAGAGAATAATTTATTTAAGTAGGCATTTCAAACCCGTATACTGTGACCAAAGAGGCAGCTGCATTTTGAACTCATTGAACCTTGGTCACTCTCTTTCCTGGGAACGATAGGGCAGGAGTTGCAGGATCCAGCCTCGATGTAACAAAGTTATGGACCAATCCAATGGTTCGTTTTTCATCAATGTGGCTGTCAAAATTACCAATTTTCCTTTATCAGTGCAGGCAGCAGCCTTTGCATAGTGTTAACATGATTGTTTCTTTCTACTGATGAGTCTAAGATGGCAACCAAGGTTCCGTTCTTCAGCTTGCGGATGAAAAACTGAATTGCCAATGATTGATGGCTGAGTACTAGTCATCTGTAAAGAAATGGGAAGAAAGCACAACATTCCCTGTCGGCTTTGTAATAATATCAGCGTGTTGGATTTACTCAGGATCTGATGAAATGCAAATGCATGATTCAATATTATTTAAATGCTGAATCACTATCCCAATGGTTGAAAGACAGATAGAGCTGCCTCGTGTAACAACAAGATTGAACACCCATGGGCCAGTAATGAAATCCTGAAGTGGGGCAGAGAACAGATGAAGTCATACATCTTAACCGAGCCCTGTGAGACTCCACAATCTACCGCCACAGGATATTGATGAAGGCAAATTAGACGATCTAGATTGAGTTCGGGCATCTAGGAGGAAAGAACCAACTCAAATTGGCTTTTCGTTATTCCATAGCCTTCAGGCGGGTTAGAGCTGTTTATGGTCAATAGTGTTAAAGTGCACGGAATTCTATAACACTAACACAGCCTCCTTTTGTTTGTCAATACCAATCAAGATGTCATTCTGCGCCTGTACAATTGCAGTGTCCGCCTGTGAATTGAGACGGTATGCGGACTTGCATCTGACATGCAGACATAAACGCTTGCATAAGTCTACAACTGATTTATTAATCTTTCAATCATCTTTCCAAGAAATGGATAAGCGAGAATTTGATAGGATGGTGGTGTCCGAGCAAGATTTCTTCAGCTGCGGGTTCACAGATGAAATCATTCCTTGAGAGCTTGAGGAAATGCATCGATCCGCGCAAGGGGAAAAGTTTTTTTTTTTGTTTTTTCATGCCCCAAGGCTTTTTCCTTATGTTATAATCACATACAAAAAAAACAACCACATAAAATTTCTTCTTAGAAACACCTACACATACTGAAATACACAGCCACATCAACAAGAGAGTGGTGATTTAATACCCTCTATGAATGACTATCCATATAATGAAAAAAAAAAGCAAGCCATTGGTGGTCCATAATAATTACACAAAATTTGCCTTTCCGACCATGGCACCAAATCTCATAAGTCAGAACACTTAAGTAGCCCGCAAGCAGAAGATTACCAGCCAACTATATTCCACCGTTAATCGATTTGACCCATATACCCATCACTGAATTTGACCTGGCTAAAACCCTGATACCAAACTGCCGTGCATCTACAATGTATTGCATAATGGTGCGTGCCTTATTAAAGACCACATTGGTGTATAACATGCAAACATACTACAATTAGGGAGTTATAATCTATTCCAAAGTAAAGGGTTTCCACTTTCTAAAATGAAACGTCCCACTTATCCTTACTCTCGGCAATCTTTTTTTTACATTCATACATCCATCAATGATGTTTTTACTCATTATAAGAAGGTTGGATTATAGCACTTCTACACTTAAAAAGATATTTCCCTAGCAAGGATTTCATATCTGATTGACTAGCTGCAATTCTCTACCTTCTTCTCAATGATACCATAGACGTTATTAAAATCACTAAGGTTTGTCAAGATGTTACGTATTACATATGTATCCAAAAGTTATTTGATACCGACAAGTTACCATAATGTGATTTATGGTTTCATTATAATCATTACACAAGCAACACAAGGACTGTCATTTTATGGATTCTATAACAGCCAACTATTTGTTGTAAAGAAAACTATGAGTGATCATATACTAAACCATTAGTTCACTACAATAAGTAGACAAAAAGGGGCCATAAAAACACATCTTTACACTCATTATATTCCAACCATGTGTTAGTTGTAAGAATAAATTTACTAACCAGATTTTTCTTAACGTTTACACAACTAAAAGGTTATTATATTGCCGAGACGAATTTTTCCAATTCGATAAAACCAACCTTTAATGGTTACAACAAAACCAAGCACAGAGGGTTGTGCAACACATACTCTTTAATCCTTATGAAAATTCCTAATCATGTACGCCCTCTTTTGGTATAGCATAATACTTCCATACCACTTCCTAAAATCAGTACCGCTACACCAACCTGTGTCGTAAATTCTTTGAAATGCCCTTTATCATCAATAAAATCATATATAGTAATGAAATACCGGCCTCCCCTCAAACTTTGAATAGTAACACTTTTGAGGCAATTAAATATTTTTTGTTATTCCACATAACCTGATTGAACTTTCAATCGTAGTAGATAACAAACTCCTTAAAAACTCCTTAAGATATTTCGCCCAAATGTTCAAAGCTTGTCTATAAAATGGTGGGATAAGCAGGGTAATTTCCTTACATCAAATCAAAAATAAAATTTAATACCACCAACTGGTCTTTAAAATAGTTTAACCAATATCTTCTTTCCAGTCAGCCTCGTAAGGGAGGATCAGCCTTTTTTTTAGTGCCACCTACTAATTTGGTTTGTACTCTAGCCTTAATATCTACCATTTTAAGCCCCCAAACTCGTACGGTAAACACAAAACCTTCCTCTTAACTTTATCCGGACCATTCCAAATATACTGGAACATAAAATCTCGTTCAATTTCTTTTGACAACTGAAATAAGCATGGAGATCACTGAGGAAGTATACTAAAATTTTTGAGAGCCAAATGTTTTAGACACGGTAATTACGGCCCATCACTGTCAGATTCCTTTGCTTCAACATACCCAAAGTACTTTTCAGGAGCTAACCTTCCTTCATAATGAGTGCTGATCATTTCTTTTTCGTCATACTGTACATAGATTCCAAGAATCTTGACCTATTTACCCAGCAAACCTTAAGAGGAGGGTTATCATTGCTCATTTCTTGCAAATACCCCAAAAACCACTAGGCCTCAGTTTTGTCTGGAGTGACTTTCATACGACATTTAATAAATTTATTAGGCCAATCAAACATGCTTGTACGCTGAAGGCATGTCTTTATAAAGACACACATATCATCTGCAATAACATGACCAATTTAATCATGGCTATGTCGTTGATTGAATACCTTGATTTTGAGGATTATTACGAATATAAATGCATAAATCTCACGAATGCCAATTAAACAGCTGACACTTAAGGGTCGCCTTGTCGGAGACCTCTCCTAATATCAAAATGGCCAGTAGAGAAACCATTAATTTAAACACGCTAGTGATTTTTTTTATAAAAAGTTTAATCCACCGTTGAATCGAACTACCGTGAAATTATACATATCTAAAATTTTGAACAAAAACGGTGGTCAATCGACCTCATATGCTTTTTCAAGTCGATACATACAAGGATACCAGAAATATTTTCATCACTAGTAAAATCAATGACGTCGGCAACTTTCCTGACTGAATCCCCGATGTATCGGCCACAACAAAACATTTGTTTACCCTATCGAAATTTGGAATAACCCGTAGCAATCTATTGCATAACTTTTTGAGCTGATTTTTAAAGTCACGTTAAGTAACGTAATTGGCCGCTAGCTAGAAATTTTGCGCTTATCCTTAGCTTTTTTCACTAACAGAGGTATAATGCCCTGCCTTTTGTGAATGCTAGCGCACCCATTTCAATAAGTACAATTCACACTACCTACCACCAATTACCAACAGAAATTCCAAAATGTCTTATAAAATTGGACGGTTAACCCATCATTCCCAGGTGATTTAGACATTTGGCCATAGAATTCAAACTTCAAAACACTCATTATAGTTAATAAACTCTTCACAACCGAATTTTAATCATCATATTTCAACTTAGGGTAGTTAGGAAAAAACCTCTGCTCTTCTGAACCCGGTCAACATCTTTCTCCTCTGCATACAGCTTAGTATAAATATTTCATTTCTTTTTAAATAGCATTTATATCAATATCTCCTAATTATCATCTTTTAAAACCTTTCTGATAGTACTCTTACCTTTATTCGATTTCTCCATGTTCAGACAAAACCTAGTGTTTTTTCACCATCTTCATACCACTGAACCCTAGATCTTGTAATAATGCCTTTACAACATAATCAAAGTTATTTTCAAATCAGCTTTGGCCTTTTCCCATGCCCTCTGTTGCAATCATCAGTAATTCTTACTTAAACCTTTCTTCCAGCCTCTTTAAAAATTTATTCTCTAACTCCATATGGACTTTGTTCCTTTCATGAGCTGTTACTTTTAGAGTAACTGTGTGGCTTGCCTAATTTCATATTTAATCAAATCCCACAATATCCTCTTCTCCTCAACTCTTATATTTCAAAATCCATGGATTAATTTGTTCACATACTAATTTACAAAAAAAGAATCGTCGCATAGAGAATCATTGAATTTCCATGGACGGCCCCGGTGGAATGTTACCATTCTTCCAAACTCAAAAAGACTACTGAATGGTCTGTTTTCAATGGCTGGTTTAATTTCTACTTTATTTACGTTATTTTGAATACTAATATATAATTATATCACCACTTGGTTTTCCTCCACTCCTGTCTAGCATACTATTCATAGAAATTAGTAAGGTTCACCACCCAAAATAATCATCTTATATTATTAACCAATCACGAATCACATTGCGAAAATTCTCATGATGCAGATTGCTCCGTACTTACTACGCACAGGAGGCTATACAATATTAAAAGACAAACAGGTGTCCCCATTAATCTCTGAATCAAGACATATGTACCGCCCTTCGATATCACTTACACGCACATGATACCATTAATGATCAACATATTTTTTTATGAGAATTGCTACGCCTCTACTGTGATTGGTGCCATGAGCAAAGTACAGATCGAACCATTCATTGTTTACGGTTAACGCCAGTATTTTCGGAACACTTGGTACTAAAAGTTTCCTGAAGGACAATACTATCAGCTTTAGCCTTATTAAGCCAATGGAAACGATCCTCACTCTCTTATCACATAAGTATTGATACCCCTAACATTCATAGAAATTAGATTACTTTTAAAATTTGACATGTGTTCATAAATGCCATATCAATATCAACACCACTCTCTGTGTAATGTAAAAACATACAATGACACACGGGCCTACAGCAAAAAAAATTACTGCCACTTGAAAAATAACATAAAGGGTGGGGATCGATATAAAAAAAACAAAAAAAAATCCACACAATTCAGTCTATCATTGTGGTAGACTTATTACCACGCTGCTAAGGATGATGCCCGAACATTTAGAAAAACAAAAAACCAAAAAACACACAATTCTTGCACACTTAAAACGGCTTAATGCTGCACTAAACATGTGGAAAACACGCAGCACCGTGTATTGTGCGTGGGCTCTCCGGATACTCACTCTACTCTCTACTTCTCTATCTAATCAATGCCGAAGAACCATGCGACATCCGCCACTGTGAAATTTATTCAACGTACATTTAATCTGCTCTACAAATCTTTATCGGCACATCACAAGTTGAATCACATAGTCCCTCACCACAAAAATACTCAGATCTGCATTTTACAGTTCTATATATTAATAAAAGTTTCAGACTTTTCATTAACTAACAACCCTAATATTGGTATGTGGTCCGTTTTCTAACTAAACAGGGTAACTAATACAGCTGAGTGATCAATATCCGATAATCGTGCAAAACCATTTTACGACATTTCGAAAAATCATCTTAATTATACTCGGCACATCTTTATGGCACATCACTAATTAAAGTTCCTAGTCCATCACCACATAAAACACTTCACCTCAGCATTTTACACTGATTATTAAAGTTCGGCTTTTCATGCCATTACTACCAAAAGCATTTATATGGTCCATTTTCTAACTACAAAACAGGCTAACAATCAGCTGATGATCAACTAAAGCCCTATAATCGTGAGCAAACTCCATTTTAATGCGACTATTTTCGAAAATTAGCTTAATCTACTCGGCACTCCTTTACGGCACCTCTGTACGGTACAACCTAATTAAAGTTCCTGTCCATCACCACAGTAAAACAACTCACTCTGCATTTTAAAGCTGATATACAGTTCACAGAGCTTTTCATGCATTACTATAACTACCAAAAGCATATGGTTCCGTTTCTAACTAAACAAGCTTGAAATGTATTGTTTTAAAAAACATTTGTATCACATCACACCAAAGGGACATAATAAACTAGAATTTCGCACAACACACTAACAAAACAAACCAAACCCTCCAAATTTAGAGATGCTCCAAAGCCTAAATACGAGGAGGAAAACATCCATGTGATGTACGTCCTAAATGTTTGCAGCCTGTGGTCAGAGAAAATTTTACAATCGTGGACCATTTTAACTAAAATAATGGGTTGAGTATATAATTAAATAGTTCCATTTATTGAGTCTCGGGTCACCTCTATCCAACTTTTCCCTTGCGCATTCTAAACAAAAGTAGTGCTGTACAACGGGGGGAATGAAAGCTTTTCTATCTACCAGGAGGTATTCTTGAAGACGTTCCTCAATACCTGCCACTTCTTTCTATCTTGTCTCACTTGAAAGACACATCATCTGATACATACACCTTAGCATTTTTACTTTTGAACTTAAAGGATTGTCTTCAGATGCTTCACGGGGCAAGTCTTAAAATTTCCACTCTGTTCTGACTAGCGAAGGAACTTTCATGGATTGGTCTCACTTTCTCACCGTGTGGTGGACCTTTCGGAGTTCTATGAGCTCTTTCCAATTCCCAGTCAGCTGCATGTGTACTTTCATATGGTTCACAATAATAAGTCACACAAATCCGACAGTCGTACGTCCTTCACAGCTTCTTCTGCACCGCTCAGGTATACCATGAAAATAACATTATTCCTTCTCCATGTCTATTCATTTGATTGTCCAGTGATTCTTGGCAGCTTTCATATCCTCTTTACTATGTGCATCCTTCATCTGAGTTTGCAGACTATCTAGTTTATCTGTTAATCTGTTTACATGATCCTCCAGTCGATCCCCACGCATCGTCTGTTGTTTCAACTTTACTCCTAAGTTATCAAATTTCTTTTCCCCCGCTAACACTTTGAACAATGATAAGTCCAACTTTTGTCCGAAATACTTGCTTTACTTCTTGTAGTCCCGCAGACTCGAGTTGAGCTTGTACAGTTTAATCCATCTCTGAATGTTCGGCACTTGGACTAGATAATCGCAATCTCTGTGGCTGTGGTTTTGAGTTTGTACAGGGTTTTCCTCGATTTTGTCACTGTCCTGGACCTACTACCGTTAGACGAACTGGTTGACGAATGTTTCCTTTTACCACGATTCTTCATTTCTACACTCAATCCAATTATATCAATAGAGTTTCCCGAACCTTCAGCGGATTCAGACTACATTTAAAAACCAGTTTTGACGGGCATTTTCAAACATTTTCTCCGGAGCACGCCGGCTTTTACGTGCGTCTCTCGAGCATGACCTATGACCTTAGATATCTTGGTCGCGCAATGTTACTTGAAAATAATAGTTTTGTGAAAGAAGAACTTGCCAACCTTCTGTTTTCGGCAGAATATTCTAGTTTTCAGGTTTAACTCTTTGAGTCTTTAATTCACTCTTGGAATTTTGCTCTGGAGGAAATTCTGTTAGGGTAAAATGTGAGCGAATTTGCTGATTCTTTTTTTTAAAGAGCTTTCAAGATTAAATTTCTCGAAAATGATTCGATTCTCATGCAGGGGGCGTGGTGTATGGACTTCGGAGGTATGGCGACAATTCTCTCTTGAGGTCATCCCAAATTCACCATCGGTTATTTATGCTAAAGACACTGTCAGTGATTGAAATAGTGAAAATATTCAAGTGTGCATGCGTGGCTTGAAAGTGAGGGATGGTCTGTATAATGTTCATGAGTTACTTTTACCAAAAGATAATTGCTAAAGTGAAGAGGGCGGCGGCGTTGGACTAAGGATTTCCGATTCGTCTTGTTGGCTGCTCTGGTTTTGTCGTTTGCGGGGTGGGGGGGCGCCTGTGCTGATTGTGCATTCGAAGTCGGATTATCGTGATTTTTTTTTATTTTTTCTGATTTCCCAAATCAATGATGGTGCCCTAATTATAAATGACTGTTGTCTGATCTTTATGGAATTTGGTGCAGAATAATTTACCAATAAGGTCTGATGGGGGTATATCCACGAGGTCAGTTTTGGCTTTTCTATTTTCACGAGGCGAAACCCAATGAGTGAGTGGGTCACATTTTTATTATTTAGTATTGCAAAATATGGGCAGTTAATATTGGTTTTATATCAAGATCTCACTTGCTCGACTTTAAAGGACGAGTGATGTTTAAAACTTCACCTGGGGCCCAAATCACTGCAAATTGTTGGATATAGCAATTATTATCTTACGCGTTATTTTTTTTGTTCCCTTTTTAAGGTCTAATTATTTGTGATCAAGCCTTATTGTTTAGTACCACTTCTTTCCTCGACTTTTCTATTTTTTAATGTCCATTGGTATATTGTATCAGAAATTTCTCACCTCTTGCATATGCTTGCTTTGTGTAAAGTGTATTGTCTTTGTCCTGTTAATTGTTGTCCAAGCTAATGTTTTGAATGTATCCTATCTTCCTAATTTTGTTTATGTAATATAATTATTTCCTGCTGATGTGTATTCAGTACATGGGCATGGGTGGGGGTTGTTTGTGTAATGTTTTTTTTCCAATTTTTATTCCTTAAATTATTGGTGCGTTTTTTGGAGATTGTGTTTTTCCTATAATCTATTCAATGTATATCTCATTCCTGGCTTGAAATGGCCGTCAGTGGGAACTAAATGCTAATTGCATTTATATTTGTGTACTGATATATATAAATTATTGTTATTTTTGTAAATGGAATTGGTGTGTTAATAATCATGAAATTAAAAAAAAGTGAAAAAAAATAAAAAATACTTTCTTCATTCAACATAAGAAGTACGGATGGTGAACATATCGCTACCCGGTAAACCGATGCATACATCAGTGTAGCTAGTTTGTACTGAAAAACCACTGTTATATATCAAGATAACCTAATATGGTACATTTTACAACAGACTATAAAAGAGTAATTAATGGCGACCATCTTGAAAAAGGCCACCACTGTTGTCATGCAACCCTTTTGAAATGCTCAAATAAAAACGTGTTTTCACTTTACACGTATTGATTGTATGAAAAAAGACTTTCTACATATTTCTTTCATTCAAATGTGTATGTTTGTGTAGGCATGTGTGTATTGTGTAATGTCGGGAGTGTCCGCTCACCGATTTTCTCTGGTATTTTTCTTACAATCATGATTATTATTATTTATTTTTAATATTTTTGGTTCTGCCATGTTTCAATTTAATTATTTTATTTTCTTAGTGTATTTAATTACTTCATCGTCTGTACTGCTTATGGTAATGCGAGGAGGTCTCGAACACAAAGCTAAAATTAACCCCCTGAGGTCTACCCACCTTTCTTCTGGTAACTCATCTCTGGGTACCAATGAATCGGCAGGTAGATCTCACGGGGTTAACCATTATCGTTGATCTCTGGGCTCATCTTATTGACACTCATGTAATTGTTTTGGTGAACACAAGTAGAGCCTTGGCAAATTTGCCATTCCGAATTTCGAATTTTATTGGCTTTTCCCATATAACGACTTCACATTTTCTTTAGATCAAAATTAAATCCGGAATCGGCATCTCATTCTTTCTTAACCAACCATAGTCAACTGTTTCAACAACCAAGCTACAGTGATTTCAGCAATTTTTTTAGGGGCTGCTGTGTTTGCAATCACACGCGTTAAGGACGGGCTTCAAAACTCACCCGTTTTCGACGTCCTGTCTTCTAATCGGGTTTTATTGCTCTTCATGCGGTTTAACCGCCATAAACCTCATGAAAACGGTGCCGGTTCTTCATTCGGTTGAGGAAACACAAAGACCAAACACATTCCAAATATGCTTGTTATTTTTAGAGAGAGAGAAAAAAAACTGAACGAACCAAAATGGGCTCACTGCGTCCATTGGTTCACGTGCCACCTTATTCAGTCACTTTTTTTCTTACTTCACAACGGAATAATGCTTGTAATCTAATAGGATGAGTCTGTTTCGTTTGGCTAAAATAATAAGCCTCTAAAATGTAGCAGGTATTCTTGAATTTGAAGCAAAGTTCTGCTGCAATTTATTTATAGATAATTAGGGTTGGAGGGTTTTTGGTTATGTTTCTTGATATCACCTGAATATTTCGTCCTGTGAGTGCAAGAAGGTCATAAGTGTCAATAGCTGCATTTGTCAGAAATTCCATCAAACCTACTATTATGCAAGTCTTTGGTCGGTGGCTTTTTAAATGGTTCTTCATGAAAGTAAATTGAGAGTAATCCTAACCATAGCAGCGACTGCACATACGACTTTTTGCAGTCACAGGACAATTTGTTCTTTACCAAACTCACTATCAATAATACTCCCCATTCATATCTTATCGTCATTAATTCAGGACGTGATGTGATCAAAAAGTCAACTTGCCAGATTCAATGGCTATAATTGGTCAAAGAAGAAGACATCCGGTTTAACTGACCATTGCATTGGATAGGACGTGAGTTTTGAGAAAATATTGTAAGACAAAGTGGTGAAAGCCAAGATTATCCTTTGCATGAACTTAATATAGTGTTTTGGTTTGTTTACTCTGTAACAATCAACAAAATCAACAAAATGGTAGGGCTTAACCGCATTTCTTTCAGTACTTCATGTAAAGTGTCCAAATAAGAATGATCACTGTAGACAAGCCTTGCCGAATGAATTTCATTTTAGAGCGATTTCTACTCTTCATGAGTGAATTTGTGCGAATTTCACTCTTTTTGGAGAGTACACTTTACACCTTTTATTCAGAGAGTAACAAGCATATGAGATTTCAAACATAAAGTAATCTTTCCCTGTTAAAAGACGAAATTTATAAGCGATAATTGTCTCTGTTTCCCCGCTGTACACATAATATTATTAATATTATTAATTTTTTCCTCAATTTTAATTATTAATATTATTAATTTTTTCCTCAATTTTGCTGATCGAATTTAGAAAACTGTTCAGCTAGAAAATTTGAAAATCAACTCACTATAATAGCCTAGGTCAAGATTTTGACCATGTCGTGAATAAAGTGATCGTTCATTACATGGCTCGTTTATTTTTAATTATGTTGATCTGTTTTGTTTTCTTATAGCAGCTATTGACATATAAATGAAGTATTGGATAGGCTATTTCAAATCTCAAGAAATGTATGATATGATGATATGAACACTTCAGAACAACCCACTTGCCGTTTTTGATATACGACCATTTCATCAGCCACTTTCAAGATCAAATCTCAGAAATCGCGTAACAGTCCACAAACAACAAACTCGCAAATCTTACGCAAGACAGTTCCCAATGAGCAAAATATCTTGAATCTGGTGATTGGTTTATATTGTGTCGCCTGCAAGAATTGCAGGAGGTGACACCTCACCGACCAGTCCTTAATTCTGTCAGACCGCAAGCCCGTGTGCCCGTATGACCGTGTTTTCAAAGGTGAAAATTTCGAAAAAGGTAAGGTCCAATTGCTACAGAAATTGGGTCATAGATGCCCCTTGGGAACCTTATATGATAATGTGTCAAGGGTCACATACCAAGGTCAATGGTCATCTGAGGTTAATTTATGAAATGGGCTGAGAAGTAAAAGTCAAATTGACATAATTTGAAAGGTGGAAGTCCAATTGCAACCAAATTTGGACCATACATGCAACGGTGGAACATTCATACGATAAGGTCAAGGATCACTTGCACAGGTCAAAGGTCATCTGAGGTCAAGCTATAAAATAAGAGGGAAGAAAGGGTGAACCGCGAACCGCAGGTGACACTTGTGGTTCGAGAACACCTTTTATGACGAAATTGTTGCTTTGTCTGTTTAAATGTAGCATAACGTAATACCATGGTCACAGACACCCTATTTGGGAAAAGTGCCTCAGCAGATTACTTTGTCAACTAAAAATGTTGTGGCATTATCGCGCTGATATGTTTTGAGGGAGAAGTAAGTGTTTTAGGTTATTTTAAACTCTACCTGGTTAATAATTCATACAAAAATCTATTAATATAATTAAAATTGATTTAATTGGTCATGGGATTATGTCCTCACCATATAGCAATACAATAAGCTTTAATATGGTTGGAAATTTTCATCATCTTTATACCTTACATGTATTTTTTTTATTTTTTGCATAGATTATGCAAATGAGCTAATTATATAATGTAATTTTGATTTGATTTGATTATGCACTCATATCGTGGGTCCAAAGGCCAAATAAACCAGATATATTTTATATGTAAAATATAATATATAAAAACAGTTAACATTTACAAATAAATAATGTATAATTAAAAAGAACAAAGATTCACACCATCAAAAGGCACCACATGACAATCAAATTGCAACATTATACCTGACAATAATGCCAATCAAATTGGATTGACAAAAAATAAACCAACTAGGGACCAGCCCCTGAAATAATTCAAATTGCACATGGGTAAATAGAAATAGTCAAACAACCAACCAAAATAATAAAGGTGTTATTATGTGGGGAAAAGCACACAACACTATGAATTAATTTAGTGAGATTGATAAATAAGGAATTGGGGCTGTTTTGGAAACGTTTGTTTCTGATAAGTGGCATGGAAAGATGACTTACCATACCTAAGGTTTCCTTCGTGACTTTCCGCTCTAGTGTTGGGGGGAGCAGATGACTAGTTCTTGGTTATCAGCTAAACCACGAGCAATTTGAAGCATGATCTTCTCGCTACTACTATAAATTTCGTCAACAGGCAACAGCATCAGAATATGTTCTGTAATTGCGCCCAAGAATGGTCCTGCATGCCCTTCTTTGAATGGATTCTAACTGTTGGGTTTGTTTTGCAGTTAACCCGAGTGCCACACCACATCACCATACACAAGAACTGTCTGACATAACTTTTTGTAACCTACAATCCAGCTCATCCTGGTCAAAGCCGAACCTTTTCAAAGATCTTAACAGGAAAGGCGTTGTTGGCTTTTTTTGAACATGCTATCAACCTGGGATTGCCATTCAAGATCGTTTTTGCAAGCAATGCCTAGTATTTTGGCTTCATCTACATAGGTGAGCTTATCAGACCAATTCACTCAAGTCTGGGATGTGGAGCGCTTTACTAAATTACCATCGAGGGCTGGGCATTTGTTTGGATCTTAGTTTCAATCCCTGTGATTCCCCATTCGTGAAATCAATCCAGGTCCCTCTGAAGGTTGCCAACTCAGTAACTTCCTGTTTTCACAAAAGTCGGGTCATCAACATACTTCCAGTATTCTGATTTGGCTTCTATATCAGCATCATTGAGCACAATTTGAAAGCCAAAGGGTCAAACCTGGGCCTTGAGGTACACTACCATTGAGAATAAGATCATCTGAACGTTGTTATTGTACCTGACGCATTGCTGTCTATTGTGAGAAGTTTTCAAATCCATGAACACATGTTTCTACGGCACGCCCATGTTGAATGATCTTCTTTATGAGGATGATGTGATTGACCAGGTCAAATGCTTTGGAAAACTCAGTGAGAACCAACTGTTCCTACCTTACGACTTTCTTCAGCATCCACATGTAAATAATGAACAAGATTGAGGAGGTAATTGCATGTTTGAATATCACTTGGCACTTCCAATTGTCTTTATCATCAATGCCCTATATCGTTGTACACCCAGTTCGAAACAAAGCCCTTTGCTATTTTATAAAAATGCTGCCCAGTGGAATGGGACGCAGCTTGTCCAAACTGGGGGGGGGCTTTTGTTTGGTAATGTATGGGGATAAAAATAGCTCTTTTCCATTAATGAGGGACAGTACCTTCCTTGAAAGATGAATTTAAAATGTCTTGAATGGATACTTAATTCATAGGCAGATCAGTGACTTATGTGCCTGGAATTCTTTAGCCAATACGTTTATGGTGGATAATTGCATCCTCATAGATCTTCAATAACCCCAAAATGCATTCTACTTTTTTGGCATAAATATGGCAATTAGCGCATGTATTAAAATTTTGCCCATCAAATCTAAATATCAGGAAGAGCGATTTCTCTCCCTACCATCAACATCGTCACTGTTTTTGCTGTATTTTTGTGATGAACAAAAATCAATATTGATTGATTGATTGGTCCTTTCTAAACACCATAATTCAGAACTCCAGATAATAGTTAGAATTCAAACCTTTAACCAAAAACGTCACATACATACACTATCACCCATGTAGAATTACATACAACAGAAATGATTTCATAGTCTCTTTCTGAGAAAGGTACATTCAAATTATGAATTATTATTATTATTATTATTATAATAAAATATTTCTATAAATTATAAGTCCCGGGTGAAGTCACTGCCAGCCATATTGGTAAAGTAAGAACCGTACTAACGGCAAAACTCCTCAAGGCTTGTCAATGGAAAATAGAGGATGAATGTAAACCATTAGATAATGCATTTTTTAAATCGGGAAAGCTTGTGTATCTAAATTAACATTCAAAAGAATATAGATAGATAAAATAATTAGTACGGTACCTAAAGCAATCAAAATCAGGAAATTAATAAACCCGATCAGATCTCAAACATAGTATAATGACAACGAACGCCCATTTCTAGGCACCTGCTATAGTAAATGGCAATGCTAGAGGAATTCAGTATAGCTAACGATGCTGTATTCCAATCTCTACATTTTAATTAAATGACGGCGAGACTGGTTGGCCATGGGATCAAAGGAAAAATTGTCATTTTGTTACATACTTCGGCAGAAGTAACCATTTTTCCACTTAGTAAATAATAATACATTTTATAATTACCATTTATTGGTTTGGCAATGTAAAGGTTGCACATTTTCATGAAAATGAAATAAAATGCAATCCTCCAATTCCCTTTTCTGAATTCAGCGATCAAGGGACATACACTATGCTACAATTGACTCAAGCAAATAATGGCAATTATTGAACAAGTAAAAAAACCACCTGCTATTCAGCGGACAAGCCTTTCAGATTTTCCCCTTGGTTTAGTTGGAACTGCAGAGCCTTTGTTACTGTCCACGCAGTTGAATAGATGTCAGGCGTTATAGACTGGTTATCCCTGCCAGTATTGGGTAGACGTTTCACATAGAAGTCTCAAGTATTGAGGTCTGAGGTCTTGAGTATTGTCTTTAATTCCGTCATGCACTGTATGATGTTGTGCAGTAGCGCAGGACGGAATCAACAGCAACTCTTTTGTATAACTGGGGACTTCAATATTAACGTCACCCAGTTTGAATTGAGCTGGCCTCGTTCGCGATAAAAATAAACTTTGAGGTTCTACTGTGAGTTCAATAATTTTGAACTGTATTTTCTCCTTTTTTGAACAAAGAAACTAATGTGAACAAAACTAACGGTGGATATGTTGCTTGGTAAGCTGTGACCTAACATTTTTGTGGCAGAACCAAGATCCATAACTTATGCGGGACTCATTCTATTCATTTATCACCAGATATTTTCAAAGAAGGGGGTCTAGCGACCTATGCTAACAACACGGTAATTGAAAAGAATGGGGTTACGCGACAAGTTATTGTAAGTTAAGTTTTGTTTCTGCACAAAGATTTTTTAGGTCACAGTCTTGCCAAACAACTTTCTTTCATGATTTTTTGTTCATCTTTGTTTCCTTTTCGAAAAAAATGATGAAATATATGGTCAAAGTTAATTGAACAACACAGTAGAAGCCTAAGATTTATTTATTCGTGAAAAGGACAGATAAGATTGCGCTTTGCGTCATGAAAAAATAGCTCGATCTTAATCCGGTGATGAGCACCTGCACCTGAAATCCTTTTTATCTGGAAGTACAGAGCCAGTGTTATTACCCATACAGTTGAACAGTAATTTGAAGTGCTTTATCCTCTGCATACCGAGCGGATTACTGGAATCAACAGTGCTATTATTTGCTCGAGTCAATGCTGCATGATGTACATCTACTGGTCACTGATATTTAGGAAAAGAAATCGTTAGGACTTTTATTCATTTCAATCAATGTGCAACTTTTGCACTTGACATATCCCGAAGTATTGAAAGGTATAATTAGACAATATTAACTGAGCAGAAATCAGTTACTTCGCCGATATGCGTAACCAAAGTCCTTATGCAAGCATCTTTCTTTCTTTGATCCCATGGGGTATGGCTTTTTCATTTTAGATTTGTGTTAAGATTGTTTTTTTCTATTCCAAATATACCAAAATAACACAAAGTCAAAGAAAATTAATGTCGCATTCACATGAGATCGCCACACACACACACACAACACACACACACACTAGTGGCAGCGCTAGACTTCTTTTTCTGGGAGGGGGAGGGCAAACGGGTAAAAGTTGATTTTTTTTGTTATGGGGTAAATTTTTTTGAGGGTAAAACAACCAAATTTTGCTATTTTAACCATTTGGGCCCCCAAATCGTCTGAGTTTTTGCCCGAATTTGGTGATTTTTAGCCCCAAATTAACCGATTTGTGTCAAAAATCCGTCATTTTTCTTCTGGTGGGGGGGGGGGGGGACGAGGGGGGAGGAAATAATAGGGGAAATTGCCCCCCCTCCACCGTGGCCACCTGGCGCCGTCACTGACAAACGAACGGCCCACACACACACACAAAACCACACACACACACACCCGCGCGCGCGAAACCCCATGCCATAAAATAGAAGACCTACTGCTTATTTATTTTGTAAGGTTTCCAGAGTACTTGTTAATAACAGCAATAAAAACATATATGGTACATGAACATGCCAACAGTTTTCAACTGCACTTTGCAAATAATTCTACCTAAAGAAATAGTTCAAAATCATTGTAAAGCATAGTAATTATGATAAAATCGTTTGCACTTGTACTTTTCAATTACGATTTGTTCTAGGGGTACACAAATGCAAAAATGTTAAGACTCTATTCCAACATTATACACAAATCAGGAAGTGTTTGACCATCCAGAGCCGATGTGAGATGGAGGTGGTATCGCCGAAGCTGAAATCTGGCGAAGGAAAATAAGTATGGAAAAATACTGTAGGTTCGCATGTTTTTTTTACACATCCCACCTCCATCTTGTATCCAGAGTATGCCACGGTGCGCATTCATTCATCGCGTACTATAAGCCCAACTAGGACTGGTCTGCCTGGAAAGAAATCTGTGTTTTCTGTTAAGAAACGATCCTTGGTGGGCCCAGGTACTGATGAAGGCCAATTATTTCTTTGATGTATAATTTGAAATTTAAAAAAAATCATGAAAGTATCTGGGATGCTATTCTTTTGCGGAGTAAAACTTTTTCTTTCATTTCCCACAGTTCTGTGGGATGTGTAGGGTCAGCACAACATTTTAGCCTGAAGGTTCAAACAATCTGCTGCGCGAGGAAAACATCAAATACACAATAGGTTTGGCACCATCCACTTGAGAGATTCTTAATAGCGCCCCAATACCTTATTGCAAATCGATGACAAAGACACTTCAAAAATACCCGAGTGATTCATTTTTGTAAGCTTTATTGAAAGCCAAGCGATTGAAAATACTTTATACACAAGATACTTTATTTAGTACTGATTTACAAAATTATCTTTTATTTGTAAGGACAAATCATGATTTTATAAATAGCATTATTTTATATCTTTTTAATTAAAGGCACCTTACAATGGCGTAAGCAAACATTATTCACTTCAACTATCTTTATTCACAACTATTAGTAATTTGAAAACAAAATTTTACACTCAATAAAGTGATCTGTATATTTTTAACCACCTTGAGTTTTTTCTATCACAAATACATGCCGTCAAAATTAAAACACATAAAGGGACTGGCTCGATCTAACCTGCACTCGACCACATCGTTCCCCACTTAACTCATCAAAATTGAGATTTATGTATCAAAACCGATAATATTTTTCTCTTTACCCCAGTGAAATATTAGGCCTAGAAAATGCTTCCTTTGGTGTTTTATGAAAAAGGTCTCCATGTGCTCGACCATATTGACACACACACCCTTTCCTATTGTTCTGTTAGTAACATTTGTGCTCTACTAATCAGAGTACTGACCACATTACTTAATTTGTATATGACTTCCATGTAGGGAGATTACCTGAAAAATAGGACCATGCTCGGATTACCCCCTTTATAATTTTTCTTTCGTTGCTGTTTTTCTTTATTTACCTTATTCTAAAATAATCTACTGTTAATTATACATACAACACTTTTTATATTATACAGTAAAAACAGCTTGGTTTGCAAAGAAGGAAATTACAAAAACTTTTGTATTATTGCACTACAGTATAAAAAGATTTGGTTTGTAATTTTTGTGTGTGTGTGCATGGATGTGTGTGGGTTCAGTGTGTGCGTGTGTGGTGGGTTTTCATTGGTGTGTGTGTGTGTCCCGGTGAATGTGTGTCCCGGTGATTTGTGTGTGTTGTGTGTTTCTGCAGTGTAATGTTAGGGTTGGTGTGTATGGGCCAATTTGTGACACAAATGATGTATGGATAGCATGTTTTCTACGTATCCATTGAATGTAGTTGCATTGCACACTTGTGTCATTTGCACATGTGTATGGTGATGTGCGGTGGGAGTGTGCGTGTTTTGTGCTGCGTGAGGGTGTTCGATCAATTGGGCATTTGGTGGTGCAAACACGCAAATTCTAAATTCTAATACAAATTCTCAATTCTTATGTATACATTATAATTTTATACAAATATTGATAACATATTTTTTACATCAATACACCTTAGTATATATTGGTTATATAACTGTCTGACCTTGTGATTAAGTACCTAACGTTTTATTGGTGGTCCTTATACTTTCAGAGATGAAGCTGCTAGTTTATATGGACCAAATGGCATAGTTATACTTGACTTACATTGTCATTTATATCACTTGAAACGATATTTTGGACTCCCATATAGTGTCATGTTATGATTTTCAATATGGAATAAGACCCCAACAGATTTTTTACCTGTATTTTGGCTATCAGAAATACCTTGAAAGTGAAAACAAAAGGTCTTTTTTTACTTGCTTAATTTTCAATACCAAACAGGGCTGAATTTCATAAATTAGAAATTCATTTTTGTTCTAAAGAGTGCTTCACAGCTTACTGATTTTCATATGAGGATATTTTGATAGAAATTAACATAAGTCAAAAAATCATAATTTTCACTTTTAATGGACACCTTTATGTTAAAGCCCTCGTTGCACAATGAAAATATATGGGGGCGCAATAAAGCGCTTACCCTCGCCTTTTTTGACCGACTTGTTGCAGCTTGCTTCGATTTGCATCTAAACATACTGCTTAGGCCTAATGTTCAAAATTGACAAAAATCACTTTCAATGTATCAGACTGTCCCAGAAAAAACCCTATCAACCGTCAAACGAATAATTATAAAAATATAAGCTGCGAGATATTTTGACTAATTTGTTAGACACGTTCCTAAGCTAATTGCGCGCTTTTATTCCATACATTTGTGATGACCCTAACCGGATATATTGTCAATTGAACACAAAGGATAAGATACGACTTGGGCCAGTTTCATTGAAGTTTAAAAACGAAATGTTAAGGCGTGTCATCATCATTGGGGATTAAATAGGAGAATAATTTCAGATCAATGCATGGATAATAACGCTCACTGAACTAATTATATTATTTTCAACACTGAAGCACTATATTATTATGTTTGGAGGATGGGGACTCACTCTCAAGGGACAATAATCATTAATTTTTTTGTAATTTGACTGTCTGAAACTAATGGAACGCCACAATTTCTCTTTTGGTGTGGGGGCAATTGTACAGACCCATACTCTAATGTGGAGGACAATTTATAACCCTTCCTCTATTCCACACTGCCTCCAAGATGCCAGAGAGGAACCATGATGACTAAACCCAGTGTTGAACAAATAACAATAAAGGAAAGAGGGTTGGTGTTCAAAGGTCTCATTTTGCTTTCAACATGGGTGTTTATCAGGTTCTACCTTCTGCTGACACCTGAGTAAATGCTGAGACAATTAGCACGACTTTTGAATTGGATTTCCCAATGCTAATGTATAAAAGTTATAAATATGTTTTATCACAGAAGGCAGCATTTTATATCATTGGATTTTAATTTTCAATACAAAATGTCTTGAAGTTCATTTACAATGGCAAGCTTTGTGATACCAGGATAGCCGAAACGGGCCTAAACGGGGTTGTGCCATGTGCTCATAATTGTGCCGAACTTCTGAACCAGACCCCCAAATTGCACCAACTAAATGTCATGAAAGCTGGAACATTTCTAAAAGAATCAGATAAGTCCAGTTGAGATTAACCTTAAGTTTTTGGCCAAAGAAATATCTTTGAGTGTATATTTCTTTGGGACCAGTCGTAGTTATCCACAATTAGTTTAACGTCACAAGTGACATGACAGTTATGGTTCTGCTTCAACAAGACACATTGGCTAGCCATATTGCTCCATAAATTACACACCATTAATCACAGATTAATTTAGAAACACTAATAATTCACAATAATACAGACTGTCCCAAAAAAACTATACAATCACGATTATTTTTTTGTTGCCAAAATTAAAGTCATCTCACTGTGTTTTACTGATTCTTTTTAGGAGTGTTCCAGCTTTGATGAGATTTTTATGTGGTGTAATTTTGGGGGTCTGTTTCAGAGTTTTATGGCTAATTATCTGAGACAGTTGAAAACCTGTTAGGCCATTTCGGCTATCCTGATATAGACAAAGTTGCCATTGAAAGCACCGTGAGACCTCTTTAATTGAACATAAATAAAAATAGGTATAAGTGTCTGCTTCTTGTGATATAACATAATTATAACTTAATAATGTCGCAATTGCTAATAAATACATGTAGCTTTTGGAAATTCAATTCCAAACGCCTTGTTGTGTCTCAGCTTTACTCCAGTTTCAGCAGAATGTAGAACCATAAAACACCCTTGTTAAAGTAACCTGAAGACCTTTGAACACAATCATCCTTTCCTTTATTGCTCTTTGTTGAACGCTGATTTCCTTCAACATGTTCCTCCCTGGCATCTTGGAGGCATTGGGGAATAGGCAGGGTAATTGTCCCCTCCCATTCATGACATAGAGGCTTCCACACATTTGTCCCTCGACAGACTTGTAGTACATTAGTTTCAGCTTTCAAATTCACCTAAAGTCCATGAATTTCATGATTATTGGTCCCCCTGAGAGTGAGGTCCTAATTTCACCCACAACTAATAATTTTCTGGTGCTTTCACTGAAAATAATATATTGATTATTCCTGCATGATACTATCATTCACCTGATCTGTACAATAGCTTTTGTTGGGTGGGGGGGGGGGGGGTGAAAGGAGTTACTCCCACAATGACACACCGCCTTATACTTTAGTTTCTTGAACCTTCAGTGAAACTGGCCCAAGTGTTATTTTCTCCTTTGTGTTCAACTGATATTATCTCCGCTTCGGAAGTCACTAAATGGATGGAATAAAGCGAGGATTTAGCTTAGGATCTTGGCTAACAAATAAGTCAAAATATCTGGCCAAAATGCACAGCTATTTTTTATAATTTTTAGTTTACTTTTATATTTTGTATTGGTACAGTCTGTAGAACTTTAAATCTATCATCCACACACCCAAACACAACATATCCCTATACACATAATATTCTATATCTTGCCCTTATAATCCCTATCTATTGTATGGCTTAAACTCCATTTTTAAAATAACTCTCGCTTGCTGTACTTTTGTATTAACACATAAAATACAATATGTTATATTGAAAAATCAATGCTATTGAGAAAAAGAATAATTCAATACTCAAGTTCAACCTATTTTGGTGAGTGTGGCTTAATTTAATATGCTGCATTGATATTGCAATTATAAAATTTTCTAATTTTTAAGGATGACGTAATTTAATTGATAGGGCTAAAAATGTCAGTTGCATCCACGTCCCTCTTTTTTGGAGGATCTTGTGTGCGCTTATAATACTAAATTCCACTGCTATCTGGACTAACCTGGGGTTTTACCGAGAGGCACAAGTCATTCTATTGTTACACGTGGACAATTGAATTATTATTATTATTACACTTTGCAATCCTCTTACCTATTGAAATACTGGTGAGGTCCAATGATCGTTGGCCAACACGATGAGGCTGTAAAATGCCAATTCCCTTGGCACAGTTCAATAAGCTTTCATTCACCTATTTATTTTGAAAATACACCCCTGGTTTTTTTGGGTATGATATAATTATGATACCCAGATCACACAGAGTCAGTTTCTGTCAATTTATGTACAATACACCCCTGAACTGTGTCCTTGGTGGAGAGCATATTGTAACTCATAGTGGAAAGATCCTAAATGTGATCTAGCCATGTTATCTAGCATAATTTCGGTTAAGCAATGTAACAAATTCAGTGACGCAAAAAACAATTCCTAACTTTTAATGCTAAATAATTTCTGCATTTTGTATAACCTAACAACATTTTTTTAACAATATTCTTGGTGTATTTCAATTGAGAAAACAATGATAATTTCATTGAATATACAACTTTGATTTTTAATTAAGTTTAATATAACTTTTATGATACTTTAAGAAACATGCAAAATCTATTCGTAAAAATACAAACATGAATGACAGAATAATGACAATATCCAGATACAGCCCCATAATTACCGAAAAAGCATAGACAGCTATTTTGATAAGTACCACGAATATCCACATCGGTCTTCACGTAATGGAACGGACTTTAGTTTGCCCTCCATATCATCCAAGCCTGCGAATAATACAATGCATGCCACCTGTTCACCTAAACATTTCAGATATTTCTGCGGGTGATTCTTTTGTATTCTCTGTATGCTTGGGTTGTTCTGGAACAGAATAGTATAAACTAAAACACAGTTATGGATAAGTTTAACCCCTGGAGGTCTACTAACTTCAGGGACGAAATTGGGGAGGGAGGAGCCACAGCCCCACTATTAATTGGAAATAAAAAAAATCCTACATGTAGTGTGGTTTGGGATCACAGGGAGTCAAAATACAGAATTCGGCCCACCTTTCATAGGCTGGCGATAATCATAAACCGGCCTGGTGGAGGTTCTCTAACCCCTGACCTATATTACGGTAAATCTGATTAGGTCATTGATTGATATAACAAGATATAACCGCTTGATTACCCAATCAAAATATACGTTCTATATATCTGTACAAAAACTTTTCTTACCATTAGCTAATCATAAAATCCTATGATTGACCAATACAATCAACCAGTAGTGCTCTGCGGGGGGGGGGGGGGCAGGGATTTATACAAAATAGATAACTTATACCAAATTCAAAATGGAACCATTTTCTATTAGTACACTGCAAACGTGTGTCTTAGATATACCATGGACTTGGATCTAAATTTTAAATAACATAAATGAAAACATGTATCTTGAGGTCATTTTGAGACATATGTCCTGTGGTCAGCGAGTTACATGTCCTCTAGCAAGTCTTCTAATGAGGACGCTTAATAGGATATGTCATGAATAGGACATGTCTTCATGCAAGACACTTCTACTTCAGTAAGACACATCCTTTGAGATGTGTCGTATTTGTGCATTTTCTGGTAAGGTATAACTATTACTGTAGATCTATCTCACGACATGCCTAATTTTCTCCACATGTCTTAGATCACATTTGCAGACAAGGCATAGGGTTAACAAGTTTCTATTATTTGGAACATGTTTAAAAGACGCGTCACGCGTCAGCTAAGGCACTATCAGTATATTGCAGGATGCCTTGTAATGCGTTTATGTAGTGAATGCAATTCAAAAAATTATGAGAAAAGTATGTTGTTTTAGTTAATGTACTAGTAGACTGTATACACGTTTATCCCAAAGACTCCTAAATCACAGTATTATTATCATTTTGCAAATATATAATACAAGGTTATCATACAAGTCAATTTCATATTTTAATGTAGTCTACTTCATAAGCAAGATCGTGAACCTTGGTGTTAAACACAAGAAAACACTCCGGAGTTGATTCCCTCGGTATCCACCCTGACCGGTCTGTGACCTTTGTGGCTTTAATATCAATGAGCAGGTGTCTGTGGTATACATGTACTACATTATTTTTAACACATTTGTTAATTAATTAAGGCACACCCACAAATTGGGCTAAACAGTACTGGATGTCTTTAGCCTTATATTAAAGCTTCTATATATTTTATGGTATATTTTTGTACATAAAATATATCTGTATTCTTGGATCCTAAACTACCATCTGAGACCAGATTGAAGAAATTTAATATTTTACTAAAATGTGCCTTTGGCACTTTAAAAGACACTATCAGTGATCCACCCGAAAGAGCAAAAATATTTCAAATTACAAGGAATGGCTTTAAAGTGAAGGATAAGGCCGTAGAATTCTCATTAGTTATTTTCCCAACTGAAAAAATTGACAGAAATGGAATAAATGGAAGGAAACAGCAGTGTCCAAAGATATGAATCTCCATTCAATTACGTGTTGTAGTAAAGTGTCGGTATGGACAGATGACTAAAATTTCTGAATCTGTCCTTGTTAGGTTACTTTTAGTCTTATCACCTGTAGGCTATGTTACGACACCTTTACTTGTTACAGATGCAAACATCTGATGGTTGTTTTGGATTAACTGATTTAGCACAATCACTGATAGTGCCTTTAACTTCATAATTGACTGTTGACGTTCTGATTTGATTCAAGAATAATACAATTTAATGATCATTACATGCTTTACCTGTATGAAAGGATTTTATATCAGTGGGACTCTTTTGACTAAACTGTTTTGATTAAAAGGGTCATAACATTCTTCATCATATGTTTTGGTTACAGGATTGTTTTGCCAAGAAATATAAATCTTAGCAATATTTGATCAATAGAATACCTGAACCAAGATCGTAATCATCAAGATCATGACAAGCGACTGCTCCAACAAAATGGCGCTGTCTGGGACGGGAGTCATGTTGCAGTGGTCTTCGTCGCAGCACAGCTCACACATTCCGACTTCTTCATCCCTAATACTCATGCAGGTATCATCAAGGTCTGGGCAGGTAGCTGGACCACACGCTCGAGAGAAGTTGTGGAATTCACTCGAACTAAAGTAAGTGTATATCTGAAGAAAAATACATTAAATATGAGTGTCTATGCCAAGTTCATATAACATTTGGTGGGTCTCAATTATTGGGAAGGCCAGAGCCATATGTTATGACCTCAAGTCCTATTGATAACATCCTTAATTTTATAATCTCCCGCGGATCTCGAACTCGGGTTAAATATACTGAAAACAAAAAATTATATAAGTTTATTTTGTGTTCAGTTTAGTTGGGGATGTCTGTATAAATAAATTTATAAATATAAATTTATGAATATGAATTTATAAATTGCAAATAAATGTATGAATTGTAAATATATAAATTTTAATTTGTTGATGGTGCTTCGAATCTGTCTGCAAAAAGCAGGGTAATCTTTGTTGAAGTTAAGTTAAATAATGTTTATTAAAAAATAATAAGTAAACTGAACACAAAAAGAAACTTATATAAGTTTCTTTTTGTGTTCAGTAGAGCATCACACAATATTTTAAAATTGAGCTCTGAGTGCGGCCAATGTCAATGTTAGTCTATACAATAGGAAAATGAAAAAACCTCCTATTTCATTGTTACAAGAATGAAACCCATACTTTAGTATATTAAACAATGATGACCCCCAGGGCCGTACACAGGATTTTTTTTGGGCGGGGTGGGGGTGACCTAACCCCCCTAAAATGGTCCTTCTTTTGACTTTTTTAACACCTCATCACCAAAAAGTGTACTTTGTTGTTAAATATTCTCGACATATTGGACTTTTTTATCAAGAAATTAAGCAACCTGATGACCCCAAACATTTTTGGAACCCTTCCGAAGAAAGTGCCTGCCCCTTATTGCCTACAATTGTTGATTTTCTATTTAAGAAATAACAAGCGATGTCGATGCTATTTCTCAAGCGAGCCAACTTTCGATGTATCCTTGGTGTAAGGAGGCTTGGATGAAAGAAATCAATGAAGCCTGCATGAAATAAAGTCTATAAACCCCATCAGCTCTATTCATATCTATATACAGACTTCTATTGATTATTTCAGGAATAACAGGAAATTACAGGAAGGGGTACCCCAACTTTCTGTGGTTGTGGTGATTAAAGAAGCCCGGGTGGATAACCGGACCACTTTCACGTTACGTACGTAACGTGCATGATTGTGAAAAAAATACCCTTTTAACGTGAATTTTTGGACACGGATGATACCTTTCCGCGTAGTGGCCCCGATGAAACAACCGATGCGCGCCGTAAAATTTTACTACGGGTTCGTGTATATCTCGTATGTATCGGCGTACGCGATTGGTCAATACGCGTCACGTGACCATGTATAAACAACCGTTTATGCATGGCTGCCGTGATGAACGCCGAAAGTGGTCAAAATCATGCAATTTCAGACTGAATTTGATATTTAATGATTTAATTTTATGAATAATAGTTAGTAAAAAGTACGGTATACATGAACGGGGCAAGCCCTCGGGCATAAACAAGCGTTCATACCCAAAATACTATGAATGAACCCCTAATTCTAAGGACGCTCAATCATATTAGGGTTCTCCAGTTAGCTGGCCGTGAGCGTCATGACTTAGAGAGTCCCGTCATATAGGGCATAACTAGTACATGTTTTATACTGCACGTATCATTGTCTTCTTTAAGGGTCGCACTTTATTCCGTGTATCTTTATGGAAGCCAGAACACTCTGATGCAGTTTTATTAAACCAGTACCTACCCAACACTTTTCATTCAGATCACAGGTCTCGAAATCACTTTCCATTGATTGTTCTTCAAGGCATTTGTCTGCAGTTTCCTTCGGAGTATCTATCTTGGTGCGCGAAACAGGAGAAACACTTAAGTCTCTGTAAAATAGCAACATTAAGGCAGATTAGGGGAAGGACATTTGGGTGGAACCTGGACTTTAAAAGAGACAATGCAAGACGTGGTTTTAAATATGACTTTGAATTTTGAAATATCCAACATGACTCAATAACCAACATGGTAAAATAAGACAAATCCATTCGAGCAATTTTTGAAACATTTTTCATGTAAAGTTACATATCCTCTAGTAAGTCTAATTACGCTTGGGTAACCCAGAAAGGACGCCGAATGGACAGTCTAGATAGGAAATGTCTCCATGCAATACTTCTGCGTTTTTTAATACGCTACATGTTAAAATAACAAATATACCAAACTCTTGGTGTTGTTTAACCCAAGGATAGTGGATTTTGACACCTTATCTTTGGCGTTGTCCTTTTGGAGCACCATACGGTGTCAATGTTAACACCCTAGTTTTTGAGTATAGACTTACTAAAGATATAAATCATCAGAGGTGTAGGTGTCAATTGGGAGGGGAACAATGAAGATCCCCTTGCTCTAAGTTTTAGTGTAAGGCCGATTGTCCCTACAAATTGACATACTAACCTTTATATGTATGTTTTGAATTAGTCTGCCCTCTTCTGGCATTTCATTGTTGAAATTCTTCAACGTAATTCTTGCAACATAACGTATCACAGAGAATCTAACATTCCCATCGCTGTGGAATTCTTCAATATTGTTTACTGCAACATTCCATATTTTAAAACTATTTTTGTGAACTATGCACGTGAAGATAATTAAAGAGACACTGGCCCTTTGAAAAAGTGCAACGCCTTAAATTTTTCAAAATTTATCTATTTTTGCATATTTGTAAAGCTTTTATATAGAGTTTCCCTCACCCCTGAAAAAAATTAAGCCCACATCAACGCCCGTATGGTAAACAGAACGATGTTGTATATAAATGACTCTGAGTTTTTTTATCTGCATACGAGAAATTGCGTTTTAACACAAGAAAAGACATGGCCGCAGTGATTTCCTCCCACGGCATCCATCCTGCTTGACCAGTTTGTGACCTTGTGTTGTTGTAAATATCAATGAGTACGAGTCTTGATATTCATGTAATAGACACATTGTTCATTACTTTACTACGGCAAACTAAAAGTTTACAAATAACCTGGATATCTTTAGCCTCTTAAGCCCCATCTGTAAAATATATCTTATTCTTCATTGGCAACTATATTTACTTCATATTTTTGTGAATAATGTTACCAGTGTCCCTTTAAGGTCACATTGTGCATGGTCTGACGCTTCCTAGCACGTCTGGAGTTGTGATAGATCCCCTTAACTAACCACTAATAAATGAGCTGATTAATAAATGATTCAAATAGGTCTAAGTAATGAGTAATGTTTTTGATCTATCAATCTTTCATAAAATTCTGTATTTTATTTCTTTAACTGCAATATAAACCCTCTTCCTTTTCATCTCATTCTCAATTCGACTGGCTCACACGGATAATCATGCTCCCCTTGCCTCTGATCTGTTAAAACAATTTGACAAGTTTTCGTCTTGAATTTTCCCCTATGTGTTTGTCTTTTCCTGTCCCGTCCTGTCCCGTCCCGTCCTGCCCAGTCCTATCCAATAATTTAATTTTAAAAATATATTTTATGTATGGCGGGGTCATGCTCAAAGTCCCCCCCCCGGACTTCTTTGGCCATCTCCTGCATTTGAGTTCATGCCATTACACAGTCTTACATTTTATTCATTAAGATGTAATTATGTATTTCTTAATATCTTTAAATATATCCTATACATATCTTTATGAAATGTACTGACTGAATGAAAATGCTAATACAACTTATCGAATCTGAATTACACTTTGTCAAATAGCAGTTTTTTGACTTTTCAATGCATTAAATGCTCTCTTGTTTTTACCCTCTTTCTCAATATTTGTTGCCCCTCTTCCCCTCTCACCCTTAACTTTCTCTAATCGTTTTCCTTTCTCCTTTAATTTTTTTCTCTCATGTAATTACTTTCTTTCTGTTGCTCTCTTCTTTTCGTTGTTTATCTTTTTGGCGTTCTTCTATTACTCTCTTTTTGCCATCCTTGCAGAAAATATTTTTGCGATCTTGTCGAGAACCCCCAGGCCAGAAACAGAAACCTCAAACAAACCCATTGGTAGGAACGCTCCGGGAACAGCTGCAGATCTGCATTTTTAATGCTGGCTGCGCTCACCGGCCGATCCCTTTTTCATTTCACCGTCGCTTTATTGAGGAGTGGGTAAATCTTGAAACAAGCATGCTGCTGCCTGGGCAGGCCTTGAAGGGAGCTGACCGATCAGAAGGCTACCCCACCTAAGAAGAATCAAAGGTGAAACACTGAAGAGCGCCTGAACATGTTTCAAGCACTTTAGAGTTCTTCTACTTTGCAAGCCAGTTCAAGAATAACACTAACCTTGATGAAACCTTTCTTCAATCACAAACTAGCAGACACCCTTCCAAATCCATACTGGACCTTCATTTCACTATAGCGGAGTTTCAGGACTGCCTGAAGAAACTGAAGAACACCCAGACAAACCTGGTCCCGACAACATTCCAGCAGTAGTCTGGAAGAATCCACTATTCCAGATCAACTGTTTAAGAAGTTTTAATAACACCTACATTGGTAAACAACCAGCTGTTTTCAACATCATTCATCATTCCTCTCACCAAAGAAAGGCGATCTCCACAACCCCAAAACTAAGAGAATTACCTGTCACCACTGGCCTCTAAAATCTATCACTCCATGCTGCTCAACATAATCAATCCTCACATAGATCCCATTCTTCAGACGGACAGAACGTTTCGCAAAGCAGATCACACTACCTCAGATACGTGCCATCATAAGGATCATAGAAAGTTGAGAATTTCCAAGAGAAAGCTTCAATTGTGTTCGTAGATTTTTCCAGGCTTTTGCAGTGTTAACAGGGATGTAAAGCTGCAATAATCTCGCCAACTACGGTGTTCCCATATGAGACGTCCAGGCAATTGCCATCATGTATGATACCCATATAGCTTTGTGCAGACCATGGTTGAGCCCACAAAAGAGTTCCTAACAACTATGGAATCCTCCAAGGAGAGACTCTTGCTTCCCTATCGCTTTGTAGTCGTGGTTGATTACTTCCTCATACAGATCTTGACATCATGAACGACAAAGGACTTACCATCACCCAAGCTTTCCAGACGTCACATTGGTCACATCTCACAGACCTTGACGGACCTTGACTACGCAGATAACCTAGCTCTAACAGCTGATCTGATATCTGGTGCACAAGATCTACTACATCACTTGAGAATGCTGCAGCAGACAAAGTCGGCCTACATCTTAGTGCCAAGAAGACTGAATATATGACTTTCAATGAGGAAGACTATCATCAACCTTCGCACAGCAGATTGGTAGCCAACTCAAAGAGGGTCAAGGACTTCAAGAATCTAGGGTCCTATGTTGCCGACAGCAAGAAATACTTCCCTGTCACGCAAAGGACACGCTTGGAATGGCCCTGCAATAACTACACCACTTATGGCAATCTGGTATCTCCAATTCAACAAGCTGAAATTCTTGTAGAAGCCTGTGTAGAAGTATCCTGTTATATGGATCGAGACCTGTACCATGAAAGAAAGGAGCACAGGATGAGACTGGATGGCACCTACCCCAAGCTTCTTATGCGAGGACAAAACATATCCTAGCGTGAGCACAAGACCAAAGCACAGATAATGGAGATGCCTCCCATTTCATCTTCTGTTGCCCTACGCCGTGCACGATTTCCGGTCACTGGCATCGTGCGATTGCTCAAGTATCTCCGACGTCACTGTTTTGGAAGTTACATGCCAAAACATGGGTCGTCGCCCCTTTAAAACCTTAACTCCATTGATTTGATTGCTCGAGACCTCCAGCAGGATCCATCTGACATCCACCACCTATGACAAACAGGGCCATTTGGCGCTACATGTGAACAGCTCTCTGCTTCGGCCCCGTTAGATAGAATCGATAGGGTAATTGCGTGTAATTGTGTGATTTTAAAAAAACCAAATCAAGCTACCTCAGGACTCCCAAATGTTCACTGTCCTGTCTCTCTGTCTGTCCGTCTCTCTCTCTCACGATCACGGCAAAAACCGCACAATCATTCTTCTTACCTGTCCATTTCGCCTCCTTCATTCCGGGTTATGACCGTAGTAGAAATAAATAATAAAACATAAATAATAATAAATAAATAAATAAATAATAAAAGAGTGTGAAAAGCGTTTGATTCCATTTCATCTCCTCCCCTAATTTTGGCGAAGTAAGAGACCAACGAACAATCATAGAAATTTAGCCTCTGAATGAATTGTACGGGCTCGTATTAGAGTTTACTAATGTTTAGGGGAGAAAATCGGAGTGGTTGTATGGACCCGAAATGAGATATATAAGGCAATGGAAGACGGGTAAGGCAGGTTTAATGTCCAATAATTAGAAAAATGTGGTTTCTCGACCGAAAACCCCGGTTACTTGATCGAAAACCCCAACATCTCGATCGAAAAACCCGGTTTTTAAAACCAAATTGGAAAAACTGGGTTTTTCAAAACGAAAGCCGAGTTTCTTGTCGGTATACCCTGTTTTTTGATTGAAAACCCCGGGTTTTCGATCGAAAAACCCAGTTTTGATCAAGAAACCGGGATTTTCGACCATCGAAAAACCGGGGTTTTCGGTCGAAAAACTGGGTTTTTCGAATTATTGGACATTAAGCCTGCCTTACCCATCTTCCATTGACTTATATATCTTATTTCCGGTCCATAAAACCACTCCAATTTTCTTCCCAAACGTTTGGACATTAAGTCTGCCATATTACAGGCTTAATGTCCAATAATTCTAAAAAACGGGTTTCTCGATTGAAAAACTATGTTTCTCGCCGAAAAAAAAACCAGTTTTTGGTTGAAAAACCCGGTTTTTCGCTAAAAAACACGATTTTTTGCCGATAAACACAGTTTTTCGATCAAAAACCCCGATTTTTTTTAACGAAAAACAAGTTTCTCGATCGAGAAACCCCGGTTTTTCAACCATAAATTGAAAAAAAACTGGATTTTGCGATCGAAAACACCGGGTTTTTCGACGGAGACGCCGGGTTTTTCGAATTACTGGACATTAAGCATGCCATAGTCGGGAGCACGTCCATGGCAATCGAATCAAAAATTGTTCTCACTCTTGGATTATGGAGAATAACATGTTTTAAAACATCACTTTGAAATTCATAATACGTGTGGGTGGTCGATAACTCCTGGTACAATTTGAAAGCATTTCGTGTTTATCATTTTTTCCTGCATGTTGCGATACTTTGGTTAGTTTGTGTTTATCAAGTGAGGAACATGTACATGTCGAGAGATACCGCAATTCAGCACATTGCATGATGACAACATGATATAATGAATACAATTCGTATTTGAGCATGTTTGATAATTGACCTTCTTTGACCTTTGATCATGTAACTGTAGGTAGACTCGGATCACCATTTATTTTTATTTTTTACTGTTGACGATATGTTTTATGTTTGTATAGTTATAATGAGTGAATGAATAAATACATTTAAGGGGATAGTTAGCCTGGAAATAGCACAATTTCAAGTTCATTTTTCAACATCTGCCAAACATCAAAACCCATGATAACCATATACCACTGTAAAGCTTGGGGGACACGGATTTCGAACATTATGATTTTATTGCCATGGTTGCTATGGTAACCAAACGAGGCTTCTGATTGGCTGAAACTTTGAACAAACAGAACTAAGTAATGAAACCTCCCATGGTTTTCATATTTGGCATGTATATTCAGTAAATAATTCCGGAGGGAACCATGTTCTCAAATTTTTAAAATTGCTTTCCGCGGTTGCCACGGCAACGATAAACCATCCAATTAACACGCATCGGCTCATTATTTAAATTTGGAACAAAATTTAAAAACTTTGAAGACATGGTGCCCTGGGTATGTCTCTCTACTATATTTATGCCAAAAATGATGAAAAACGGACAAGCGGTTTTTTAGTTATGGTCGTTTGAATGATACAATATTGCGGTATTTTTAATTCCGAAAAATAGCCCTTTAAAGTTCAATACGGTATTTGTGATGAAATAATACTTTGAAATTCAGATTTCGAAAGTTTCGCACTGAATATTTACATTTTATGAGCAAAATTAACCAATTTTTGTTTTATATTGAAAATACAAAGCAGATAAATTAAAACTTGGCCAATTTTTGTAATTTAATTGGCAATAAATACATAATTAGCGTTCAAGTTCACGAACCAATCAACGTTGTCACGAACATTAATTCAGTTGCCGTCCACGACGGTCCATTACAAAATTGAGCATATTTTGATAAGTAAACCTGATAGAGCAGCAAAAGTATACATTTCTGCAAAGCTCTTTTCATGATGAATTAAAAAATACTTGTTCAAACAACAGCAGGGCAAACATTAAAAGAAATAAGTAAAAAATGTGACATTGAACTTTGTGTATAGTAGTACACTGTCATGACTGTACAGCAAAGTGTACCTTCACATGTACATGTACTTTGATGATGGCTTACATGCTTCCAATACAAAGCATAGTGGGAATGATTGATACAGAAATAGCAAGAACAACAGAGGGCATCATATCTAAATAAAAAACCTTATCAAGGAGCTATTCTGGGGCTAGGAAATGGGGTATTTTTGAGCAAAAAGAAAAACACTTCCGGTTTGTTTTTTGCTACTTCCGGTTCCTCAAGGAAATGAGAGGGGTAATTAAATAAGCAAATTTATGCACTAAAATAAGAAAATACACATTTTTTTTGCTTGTAATTGATAGATGAGATATCAAAGATAACTTTTCTGGACTTTTCTCATTTTTGATGGGGGGTCATGAAAATGGTGAAAATTCCAGGCTAACTCTCCCTTAAAAATCCACAATTTTCTGGAATTCAAGTTGATAAGGTGATTGATATTTCTACAGCTTACCTTGTGTTCCAGTCTCGTCAATAGTTGGTGGAGCCAGAGTGACAACTGCAATAATACCAAGAAAAAACTGTTAAAGGTCCCAGGAAATGCAAATAAAATTGATGTGGTTTGTGTTAAGTATACAAGGAGGGACCAGAATGCATTCAATATTTGGGTTGGTGATGACATCATTTGCGGTACCATTGATTTATCAGATAGTATAGAAAATTCCAGGTGACTGGTGTGAATCTATTCATGACACTGACTGATAATCAATAGTTTCACAAATGATGTCACTAGTAGTGTATTCTTTTCGTTGGCCCTGTTTATTGCAATGGAATGTCCCACAAACATTTGGAGTAGGTTTATCATCTCATTTTCTGGGACCTTTAAGGGCATGCGCATGATGAAATTGGAATTGGACATACAAGATGGCTCCTGTGTTGAGATCTGATCTAAAGTTGAAATGGTTCAAAATAGTATAGCATTTGATCTTATGTGTTATGCACTTTATTTTAGTCTAAAATGAAAGCTAAAGCTATTGTATTATTGTTCCATACACCATTGGTTGCATTTTAATCGCAGTTGGTTAAGTTTGAAGTTTTATCCATCGGCATTGGGTAAAATATACAAATACTTCACTGCAAGGATTTCACGGGGTACGGTATCTTTATAGCTACCCAAAATACTATTTGGCTGCAATAGATATTTGTTATTTTGATTTACTACAAACATTCTTTGTACATGGTGGTTAAAAGGTTAACCCAAGTTTAAAGGTGCAACAAGAGATTTCACATATCAGGTGTCCTAAAAAATCAAAAGTACCGATTTTTGCCCTGATGTAAACCTTTCCATCGAAAATAACACCATCTGAAAGGATTAAGCTGAGAAATGTTTCTTTGGTACAAAAATTGTGAAATTTCTAATTTCGTATAGGAGCAAATACGAAATTCAGCCATGTTTTATATTGAAAATTAAACAAATCAGAATCACCTTTTTTCTCTCTTTTAAGACATTTCTGTAGCCAAATACAAGGTAAGAAATCTATTGAGTGTCTAATCTATATGAAATTACTATTCTGACACAATATTTGGGTGCTTCAAAATCTCTCGTTGCACCTTTAAAGTAATTGTTCAGCCACGTTTTGCAATTTAACAAAATTTCGTCGTGTGAATGTACGGCGGTCCGGAATGTGTGTAGTCTGTGTCACAGACTGAAAAATATTATCTAAATTAGTACTGCGCGAGAGATTAACGTTATCAGTCCGTCATAGCGAATGCATGCAAATGAAACCAAATCTCAAATATCTCCGGAAAACGAAGGGGTTCTATGGAGATTTTTGCATCAGAGGGTCCGTTACTATGTTTTGTTTTAGATATGTATCGTAATTGGGTCTGAACCTATACAACCTAACGAGAAAATTGAACGTTTTTGTCGGGTACTTTGGTGCTCGCAAACACGGAAAAGTGAACACGCAATCACCACGGGCCGCATCCCTTTTTCCCACAATGTCTTTCGGTATTATTCCAGTCTTGAGAATTTTTAGAAACATGATATACGTACTTACCGGACCGCCGTAGTGTGAATGCAAGAATGTCTATACCTTGAGATCCTTAAACCTTGCCTATGAATCTCAAGTAACCCATTGATTTATGCTTAAAAATCGAAAACCAGGTTTTGATTTAATCAAACCATGTTGTTTCTCGATCGAAATCTGGGATTCTCAATCGAGATTCTCAATGGATTTCTGACATGTCAGGTTTCCACCATCAAGCAATCATGTTTTTCGATAGAAAAAATGTTTTTTATCGACGTGAATCTGGGTTTCGCCATCGAGCATCTAAGATTTTCATCGACAACCTCGGTTTATCACCGATATACCAAGTGTCCAGCAAGAAGTCAGCGTTATCGACTGCAAATCCAAGTTATTCGATTAAACGGAAACCATGTTTTTGATCAAACCAGGGTTGTCGGCAAGAATCAATGTTTCCAGATCGAAAAATTTGGATTATCGATCGAGAAAACTGGATTCTGGCCGATAAACTCTTTTTTTAATCAAAAAACTAGTTTATCAAAGTTTAAGATCTGAAAGTGGAAGACTAGGTGAACCTTCCACGAGAGTGGTACAATAAACCCGAACTGCCCATTGTGGTCTTACCTGTAGGCTCTTGCACAACTATGGAATCTTCCTTTATACCGTAAGCAGCCAAAGCACCGCCGTCCTTTGAGGCCTCCACAATGACGCTTTGAAGCGTTGACGCCAAACTGTTAGCACCGTCCGATTTGAAAGTGTCGAGGAAATCCTGGCCTCCTTTAAAAAACACATCAAACTCGACGTTGATGCTACCCGCGCTGTTAATCAAGAACAAAATTGCTGAAAAATCATTGTAACAAGCCCTCTTGTATAATCAATCTATACAATGGTGAACACACTAGGTTGGACACTACACCATCACACGGACTTGTAATTCATGACCCGTGTCATATACTACAGCGTCCGTGCAGAGAAGATGAGAAATGGAGAGGGCTCGATTTTTAAATCCTATTACCCAGGATTACTCTCATTCACCAGCTCATTGTTTGGGTAACTTCAAGGGCCGCTCGATTAAACCTTTGAAGTAATCTGTTCATCCGACTCAAGCTTGGCCAGTCGGGAAAGTTTCACAACAGGAAGTAATATTAATTTTTTTAAATTATTTTTTTCGGGAATGTTTTTTTTTTAATTTTGTTTTAATTTGAATTTGTTTTGCTTCAGCTAAAAGTTCTCTGCTGGTAATGAACTCCACGTTTGTTCTGACCGATAATTATTTATTTTATTCATTGGCGAAATAATTGAGGAAAACAGTGACTTTTAACGAAAGAAACAGCAAAATTGGCCCTTTTCGGTAAGCTAACCTTGATTTAATGTTTTGAGGTCAATAAAGGACGTTGTTATTTTAGCCTAATTTAAACATATCCGGTTAGTTCCTGTGAAATATGATGAATGATTAGATAAATGCATTTTGAATACAACTCAACCATACCTGTTTGTGTCAGAAAGTGTCAAAAGTGCCAAAATGCTTTGAAAATTTGGGTCAAAGTTGTCTGTAAGTGATGCAGAAGAGTACGTTTCGCTGTACTGCTCATATTCTCTCAAGTGGCCCTTCCGAGGATAATCCTAATCCGATTTTCTCGCTCGAGAAAATTCGCAGTTCGTGTTTGTTTCTTCATTGCGTAAAGATTCCGGGTCATCGGGAATCAGCGAATCAGCACGCGTTGAATGCTGTGAAGTAAATACTCAAGCATATGGCGGCTTACATGGAAATCGGTCAACACGCCCCGGGGGGGGGGGGGTCTTGGATTTTGGTCGGGAACCCATGTTCGTTCCGCAAAAAGAGGGACTAGCTGCAAATGCGGGACTACCACTAGGGGTATCAAATTCACAATAATCAAGTTCTAGTCCATTCTGTCTGTCTGCCTGATGGAAGAGATTGTCCTACAAGAGTTTTAATCCTGTCGATCCACCGTGTTCGTGGCCTCCCGCGTTTCCTCCTTCCTTCAATCTTTCCTTGAAGGATTACTTTTTCAAGGCAGTTACCTTCCCGTCTTGCAATATGGCCAAAGTAACTTAGTGTTTGGCGGTTGACATGATCCATCAGACGGTCTTTTTCTCCAATTTCCTGCAGCACACTGTTGTTGGTTCTTTTCGCAGTCCAGGATATTCTGAGCATTCTGCGCCAGCACCAGAGCTCAAAGGCATGAATCCTTTTACAATCTGTTTTTGTGAGTGTCCAGGATTCACAACAAGAGAGTATATAACTGGTATAATACTAGTGGAAAATATATTTAAAATAGCACAGTAAGGATGTCATATTACTGCTGTATGTTAGGTATATATTTTCACTGAAAACTAGTATAATTTCATCAAAGCTGGTCTCATTAGGGCCGGGTATATTTTAACTGAAAATTGGTCCAGTTAGGGGTCACTTTCAGAACCCCTGGAACGAGCACGGGTGCCCAACGAAAATCCAAGACGGCCACCCCCCGGTCAAACGTTCAAATTTAGTCAAACTTTCATCATTTATTTCTCACACTGGGCAATCTTGGGCACTAAAGCTGAACGCATAACGATGTACCAACACTGTGTATTTAACGAAAACAGCAACAAATACACACCGGAGACAGCCGGTGTGAAGTAATCATTGTCCGGCAGGTATCATAGTCCGGGCTCCATAGACGACAACGGAATAAAGCGTGAAACTAATGTTGCGTGAAGAGTCAACTGAATCGATTGCCCTATTGTTCACCTTTTTTTTTTTTTTTTTTTTTTTTTTCTGAAATATTTTTTATTTGAATTTTTTTATATTAATTTTTTTAAATTATTTTTTTCGGGAATGTTTTTTTTTTAATTTTGTTTTAATTTGAATTTGTTTTGCTTTTGTTTGATTTTTGTTGTTTGTTGATTGTTCTTGCTTCTCGTTTTTTTTTTAATTGTTATAATTTTTTTCTTGATAAGGAATTGATTTTGAGAAACTCTTTGCCATAAAAAGATCGAATGTTACGAATGTTGCAACTTGCAAATATCACAACTTACCTTAAGCTTGTAACCTCTATGTGGCTAAATCCGTCACCCAGCCGATTTGCCAAGACACTGCCCATCTAATTCAAAATTACAAAGAAAACGACCAAACTTTATTTAATAACATTATTAACTCTTCCCGCGCTCCAAAATCTGGCAGGGCGGGAAACTCCTTGGTCATTCAGATTTTCTCTTCCATGCAGGGTAGATTTAACGCAATAATAACACATTTTTCGAATTTGATACACTGTAAGAAATCACTGTAAACTTACAACTTACGGCGGTAAAATGCCGTAATATCACATACTTTCTTTATTTTGAACGTGAAACGTGAAATCGACATTATTATAGGATACTTTCAGCATGAAATATGCACTGAACAAGAGCACAATAATATTCTGCAGTAAACGATGGCAGATTAGCAGCAAAAATATTATTAAACATGATTTTACACTATATCGGGAATCAGCGAATCAGCACGCGTTGGGTAATCTGTGAAGTAAATACTCAAGCATATGTCGCTTACATGGAAATCGGGCAACACCCCCGGGGGGGGGGTCTTGGATTTTGGTCGGGAACCCATGTTTCTTCTCGCAAAAAGAGGACTTCTGCAAATGCGGTACTACCGCTAGTGGGTATCAAATTCACAATAATCAAGTTCTAGTCCATCGCTGTCTGTCTTCTGATGGAAGAGATTGTCCTACAAGAGTTTTAATCCTGTCGATATCCACCGTGTTCGTGGCCTCCCGCGTTTCCTCCTTCCTTCAATCTTTCACTTGAAGGATTACTTTTTCAAGGCAGTTACCCTCCCCCCCCGTTCCCCTTGCAATATGGCCAAATAATTAGTGTTTCCGGTTGACAGTACGCATCGACGGTCTTTTTCTCCAATTTCCTGCAGCAACGGTTTTGGTTCTTTTCGCAGTCCAGGATATTCTGAGCATTCTGCGCCAGCACCAGAGCTCAAAGGCATAAGCCTTTAAATCTGTTTTTGTGAGTGTCCAGGATTCACAACAAGAGAGTATATAACTTGTATATACTAGTGGAAATAATATTTAAAATGACAGTACGATTCATTTCGGCGTCTGTTTAGGTATATATTTTCACTGAAAACTATATAATTTCATCAAAGCTGGTCTCATTAGGGCCGGGTATAGTTTAACTGAAAATTGGTCCAGTTAGGGGTCACTTTCAGAACCCCTGGAACGAGCACGGGTGCCCAACGAAAATCCAAGACGGCCACCCCCCGGTCAAACGTTCAAATTTAGTCAAACTTTCATCATTTATTTTCTCAACACGCTGGGCAATCTTGGGCACTAAAGGCGAACGCATAACGATGTACCAACACTGTGTATTTAACGAAAACAGCAACAAATACACACCGGAGACAGCGCCTGTAAGTAATCATTGTCCGGCAGGTATCATAGTCCGGGCTCCATAGACGACAACGGAATAAATCGTGAAACTAATGTTGCGTGAAGAGTCAACTGAATCGATTGCCCTATTGTTCACCATTGTTCCCGACTGTGAAGCCCGGAGGACTATATCTCCTGCCACACCGGAACATGCTGTAATATGCAATATACTTTTACGTGTTCGTATATAGGTTTCAAAAATTCTCCAGTAATGATTGCTCGCCAATCATCGATTGCGGGCAGAGGGATTCGATTAAAAGGTCCTCTGTTTTGTGCGGGTGAATGGTAAACCAATTAAAATCGGATGGAGGAAGTCGATGTGCTTCCTTCTTATCTCTTTCTTCCATGGTGTGACTGATTGTCCACCACCCCATCTATCCCTTGTTGTTCTCGTTGATGTGCTATGCACATTTGTTTCAGCACTGTACCTAACTGCCTCGTCTACAAGGTTCAGACGGTTTATTCCGTAAGGTACACGTTGACATGGAAGCTAGGATACTCTGTCATGGGAGAAACTCAGTTTCTTTACACCTGTGTGAAAGCAGATATAGTCCGGTGGGAGCCGTAGTCCGGGCTCCATAGACGATTAACTGAATAAAGCGTTAAACTAAATGTTGCGTAAAGAGTCAACTGAATCGATTGCCCTATTGTTCACCATTGTTCCCGACTATGAGTTACGCCGGACAATGGTTACTTCTCCACCGGGACTAAGTAAATGACGACCCATAAACGAGAAAAGGGCCTCAAATACTTTATTTCTGTTAACAATGCGCGAAAATGTGCTTTTTTTTTACAAACAATTGCCATAAGAAAAACAGTGAATCAAAATAACGACAGGAGCGGGTCGCGAAATTATTCTCTATTCCCAAAACTCATCGTAATCTGCGTGCATAGTATAGTCATATCGAGTGGACCAATTGTGCTCCAAGCACTGTTTACTGGATGACTAGGTCCTTTATGTAGGACATACGCATGATTTTAGGATACCCGTACTTGTTACATACATGCAAAAATCTGATTTTTGATGATTTTTTCGATTTTCTGATTTAGCAAATCACTGATAGTGTGTGTTCCGATCGTCTTTGGGACCCCCCTGATTTACCCCGGAAGTAGTATCAATTTTGATACCAGGTGAAAGGCCGTATTTTTCTCATTGTCGTCCTGAAATTTGAGCCCTCAAATCCATTTCATTTCCAAGATGTAAACAAAAAACCGCCGTTTTAGTGGTTAACCATCAGTATTAGCACAGTATTGATTAGGGCTTTGCAACATGCATTATTGCGTCTACTATCAAAACCGCAAGTTTGTTTCCCACGGTACTTGATGGGGTGTATGTGCAAGTGCCAGGCTCTCATATCAAGTAGAGAACACAATACACATAAATCGGAACAAGCACCTTTAAAGGAAGTGTTGCAGTTCAACGATGATATATCCTCACAGTGAAGACATGGCAAAATGTATCAAGGGTCGACATGGTGGGGGGGGGGTACCAAGACTTTTTTTTTTTTTTTTTTTTGTGAGCCCGGAGGACTATATCTCCTGCCACACCGGAACATGCTGTAATATGCAATATACTTTTACGTGTTCGTATATAGAGTTTTCAACAAATTCTCCAGTAATGATTGCTCGCCAATCATCGATTGCGGCAGAGGGATTACGATTAAAAGGTCCTCTGTTTTGTGCGGGTGAATGGATAACCAGATTAAAATCGGATGGAGGAAGTCGATGTGCTTCCTTCTTATCTCTTTCTTCCATGGTGTGACTGAGTGTCCTACCACCCATCTAGCCATTGTGTTCTCCGTTGAGTGCTATGCATCATTTGTTTCAGCACTGTACCTAACTGCCTCGTCTACAAGGTAACGGTTTATTCCGTAAGGTACACGTTGACATGGAAGCTAGGATACTCTGTCATGGGAGAAACTCAGTTTCTTTACACCTGTGTGAAAGCAGATATAGTCCGGTGGGAGCCGTAGTCCGGGGCTCCATAGACGATAACGGAATAAAGCGTGAATTAATGTTGCGTAAAGAGTTAACTGAGTCGATTGCCCTAGTGTTCCCCATTGTTCCCGAACTATAGTATCGCGAACTCCGGACAATGTTATCTTCTACACCGGGACTAAGTAAATGAAGCAGACCCATAAACGAGAAAAGGGCCTCAAATACTTTATTTCTGTTAACAATGCGCGAAAATGTGCATTTTACAAACAATTGCCATAAGAAAAACATTTAAATCAAAATAACGACAGGAGCGGGTCGCGAAATTATTCTCTAGTTCCCAAAACTCAGTCGTAAATCTTCGTGCATATTATATGTCATATCTGAGTGGACCAATTGATCCAAAGCACTGTGTTACTGGGTAATGAATAGGTCTGTTATGTAGACATACGCAATGAGTTAGTGTACACGTAGGGCTACGCATGAGTTTGGGGAACGGACCCCTGGGCTGGAGCTGCTTTACGCAGCTAAAACGAATTGTACAATGGACGTCCCTAAAATGGATTTTTTTGGGTTATTTTGACCAGGTTCACATGAAAATGTGGTGTCTTTTTGTAGTTTTGGTACGGCCACACCCGTCTGAAAGTAGCAAAACGCATTGCATAAGAAATTGATTTTGAGAAACTCTTTGCCATAAAAAGATCGAATGTTACGAATGTTGCAACTTGCAAATATCACAACTTACCTTAAGCCTGTAACCTCTATATGGCTAAAGTCATCACCCAGCTCATCTGCCAAGACACTGCCCATCTAATTCAGAATTACAAAGAAAACGACCAAACTTTATTTAATAACATTAGCACACAAAAGAGCCATTGGCCTTTGGCTCCAAAATCTGGTAGGGCGGGAAACTCCTTGGTCATTCAGATTTTCTCTTCTATGCAGGGTAGATTTAACGCAATAATAACACATTTTTCGAATTTGATACACTGTAAGAAATCACTGTAAACTTACAACTTACGGCGGTAAAATGCCGTAATGCTGGAATGCTTATTTTGTTGCTTATCTGGCAAATAGGTGGAAGATTAATGGCCAGAATAACGTTTATCATTGCTAGGTTATGCAATAAGAATTTATTTGATGAATTAGGCCAATTCAATGGTAAAATGCATTTACACTTCAAATATTTAAGTAGCAACATGGCGCAGCTTACAACTCAGCAAAGGGTATTCATGAAACAAAGAGCCTACAAGCTACTCAAGATGCTTTAAGGGAAGCCTTTCCCGACAGGGATCCGCCATCTAAGTCGGCCATCTAGACAAATGTGAAGAAATATCGAGATCATGGCACTTAAATAATCGGAACAGGGTCACTCGCGGACGGCGGAAGCACGGTGAGAACGACAACAACATTAAGCAGTAATTTACGTCGATTACAAGAACTCCCCAACAGCCAAACCCTGTGTTAAAGGCTTGAACAAGGAATGGAAAAAAACCGTTTCGCGGTACCCTGGATATCGCGAAATCGACGAATCAGGTGGTCGTTCTGATGTTAGAAACGGGTTCCTCACAAAAAAGACCCCTTAGCTCACTAGTTTTGAGTGCCTGGAGTGCGGCATGACTTGACAGCAGCAATCGATAATTGAGCCAGCTGATAAGGTAAGAAAAATGCTTGTATGGATCGTATTTTTCACGTTTTTTCGTCTTTTTTCAAAAATATAACCTATATTATAATAGTCACCTAATATAGCAATTTAGTTAGGAATATTTTGGTGCGTAAATCGTTTACGATAGGCCAAGTATTTGCGCATCTCCAGTGTACAAAAATCCGAATCAATGCTATCTGACGGGGTCCGAATATGTTAACAAGTTGTTGTGTACGTGCCAGCCACTTGGATGTTACCGTCGAAAACGTGTGAACTCCCTAGCGCAATGAAGATTTGCCAAGATCGGGGCGGTTGGCTCAAATTACTTTATGACCGTGATTCAACAATGGGCGCTGTGTGCCAAGAAGACACGTAAATGGGGTGCTTTCACCCTTCAACCGGATAACAAAAATTGACTTCAACTTCCATCCATACAGAATGCGCATTCGCCATCAACTTCAGCACGATGACTTCCGAAGAAGGCAAACTTTTTTCTAGTGGCTATTGGATCGATGTCAGAGAGACGTGAGATTTCTGGAGCATTTCACGATTGGCGACGCCAAGCAAGTTGTCGAGTATGCACCGGCTGGGAACCCCCAAGTTTCAACTTTGATACAAACATGAGTGGAGAATCTGGATACTTCTGTGTGGCAACCGAGTGCTAATTGGGCCGTACTTTTTTCAACGAAATGTCAATGGCAAGCTTATTTTTGACCACCAACCATGCTCAAGGAGCAGATCTCCCTCACTAACCTCAAAGGGCAGCTATTGGTTTTTCTGACCTTTACAATTTTTCCCTCGAACCTGGAAAAATAATGAAAATTTTATATATTTTAAAAGAAGCAGAAGTGAGATTCGAACCCATGCCACTGTATCATGAGGTCAGCTACTTAACATAAGACCAGCGAGGATTGGTGTGCCAGATTAACAATTCTAATCGTTGACAACATACCGAATAAATCTATACTGCTATTGTGATCATTACTCAATATAGGTCTAATGAATAGCTCCGCTCTGGAACGGTTGCCACAACATATGCTCCAGGAGCATAAGTGGTGGTCAAAATCTCACGCCTGCGCTTAGCACCTTCAGATGATTAACCACGATGCTGCACCTGAACACAAACTGCCTCTTTTAAGGAAATAAAATGGTGCCTTAATTTCAGCAGAATCCACGCGGCTGCAAATTTAACATTATCTTTGTGCCTCAACTGTCACAAGTGAGTTTTGACATGCCATTTTCAAAGCTATGGTGTTCAATGAGGCATGAGTGGAGAAATGGCATTAAGATGCCATTTGAAAGCTTACTGTTTCTACTTCATATTCAAAATAATTATACAGATAATACAGCACACACACACACACATAATTATAATATATATATATATATATATATATGTGTAGTGTTGTGTGGTGTGTTGTGTGTGTGTGTGTGCATATATAAAAAAATGACAGGAAAAATCAGCAAACGGAGCATATTTTTAAAGCCGGATCTATGTAGATGCATTCCGTGAAGTAGGTAATAAAATAACAAATGACAAAAACGGAATTATAATATATATTATATATATATATATAGATTTCTGATATATATACTTATATAAGCATGCCATGGCCAAAGTACACATACCCTTGCTTTTCATTCAAAACCATCGTAAAGTTCTGGTATTCACTTGAACTAGAATCGCTCAATCCTTCAGTAAAATTTTGTTCCAGTGTTAAAGCACTTTCAGTCTTCGCAACGGAGACGACTTAAAAGATAACGATATAAAACACGACGTCATTAGATACGCCTATCACAATTGGAGACAGTTTTATCATCTACGGTCCTGTCAAGAGCACTCTTATAAGTTACCGATTCTTGTGGCCTTTTCCCGTAAAACCCTACATGCAATTTCTTTACAGGTATTTTCATTTTTGAAAAGTATGCAGGTAATTAGCTCAAATTGCTGTTGTATGTGTTTATCCACCTGGCACATATCATTGGCCATACGAGTCATAACTAACAGACTTTCCCCAGGAGAAATTTAATATCTCCTATGAGAAATAATCTCTCCTAGGAGAAATTTCAGCCAAAGATAGCGCTCCTTTTGGCCCGAATTCCTCCTTGGAGAAATTCCAGCCAATGAGAGCACTCCATTTGGCTGAATTTCTAATCAGATTTAATCTTTTAGAAATGAGATATATAAGGAGTGCTCTCATGGGCTGGAATTCAATTTCTCCTAGGATAAATTCTAGTAGTTAACGACTCGTATGGCCAATGGTAGGCACCTGTCAGATCAATATCTGAAGCAAGCCTTTAGAACAGTCAGTCAGTCACTGGGTAGCTCAATAATGAAGTCATTCGCCCAATTCTATTTTCATGGTCCTGTTTATTGCGAAAGTTAAGTTATATGACCAAGAAAGTTTACGATCGCGACTTCAACATGGAGGTATAATGGTATAATAATTCAACCCATCATTTAAATGTTGTTCAAGGATATATGAATATTCCGTAATACTATATGCTTGGCCAGTGACCAGTCATGCATGCATAATTGCAAACACAGCAATTTCTGCACACCTAGCGACTGACCGCAACTAACCATGGACTGATAGGCATAAACTAAGCTGATGAAGATAATATCAGTTACTCCAGCCTGCAAGTTTCACATAATAGAACATCCAAATTATTTTGAAATATGTGGAAGTAATTTGGGTAAAAACTCATTTTAACATGTTGAATACGTTTCTTTGCCATACTGTGCTTTAAATTAGGATCAGGTTTATATTGCTCAGTTTTGTATCTAGTCAGTAAATTTAATGTTTGTTAACAGAATTTCATATTGTTGTAGCAGAATGTGCCTAATACAGCTGTAAACCTGAATAGAAGATGAATATTGAGGTTAAAAGCCGAAACTAGATTGGTCCGTAATTTTTGTTTTTGAAAAATGTTATCAAGATATGAATATTCAGAATACTGCTATGCTTGGCCAGTGACCATTGGTGACCAGTCATGCATGCACAATTGCAAACACAGAAAACCTATTTCTGCACACCTAGCGACTGACCGCAACTAACCATGGACTGATAGGCATAAACTAAGCTGATGAAGATAATATCAGTTACTCCAGCCTGCAAGTTTCACATAATGGAACATCCAGATTATTTGGAAATAAGTGGAAGTGGTTTTGGTAAAAACTCATTTTAACATGTTGAATACGTTTCTTTGCCATACTGTTCCTTTAAATTAGGAATATGGTATTATGATGTTTTGTATCTAGTCAGTAAATTTAATGTTTGTTAACAGAATTTCATATTGTTGTAGCAGAATGTGCCTAATACAGCTGTAAACCTGAATAGAAGATCGAATATGTGAGAAAAGCCGAAATAGTGTCCGTAATTTTGATTTTTGAAAAATGTTATCAAGATATGAATATTCAGAATACTGCTATGCTTGGCCAGTGACCAGTCATGCATGCACAATTGCAAACACAGAAAACCTATTTCTGCACACCTAGCGACTGACCGCAACTAACCATGGACTGATAGGCATAAACTAAGCTGATGAAGATAATATCAGTTACTCCAGCCTGCAAGTTTCACATAATGGAACATCCAGATTATTTGGAAATAAGTGGAAGTGGTTTTGGTAAAAACTCATTTTAACATGTTGAATACGTTTCTTTGCCATACTGTTCCTTTAAATTAGGAATATGGTATTATAATGTTTTGTATCTAGTCAGTAAATTTAATGTTTGTTACCAGAATGTCATATTGTTGTAGCAGAATGTGCCTAATACAGCTGTAAACTTCGGCAATTGAGTTGCTTGCTATTTATTTTGCCGTTAAAATAACAAATTTCCCCTTAAATATAATATTTACCAAATATTTAACAGTATAAAGTGCCGGCTATTGTACTAATTTTACGGTAATTGTACTCATTAAATGGGAAATCACCGTTTAACGTGTAACGGTCAAGCATTAATAATAATAGAACTGCCAGCTTTCTTACCGTTAATTTTACGGTAATTTGTTTTGTACTGTACGATAACTTTAATTTCTCGTTGCCCTGTAAAATGAACCACTTTCGAAACTCTTGTAACACACCCTTCTCTGATTATCATACAAATGATAAAACAAAACATTTGCACTACAAACACAGATGTCCAAAACAAATCTCAAATCAAAGACAAGACGAACCAAACTCACCAGGCTGAGTGACTCCACCACCTCCACCATCATTGCCATCAGCAGTAGCAGCATCACCTTCTTCGGTGCCTTCGTTAGATTTCGTAGGCTCTGGTTCTTTACCACCACCACCGCCGCCACCGCCGCCACCACCACTACCTTCACGTCCACCATCAGTAGTAACAGCATCACCTTCTTCGGTGCCTTCGTTAGATTTCGTAGGCTCTGGTTCTTCACCACCACCACCACCGCCACCGCTACCTCCACCACCTCCACCATCAGTAGTAACAGCATAACCTTCTTCGGTGCCTTCATTGGATTTAGTAGATTCGGGTTCTTTACCACCACCACCACCACCGCCACCACCCCCACCTCCATCATCAGTAGTAACAGCATAACCTTCTTCGGTGCCTTCATTCGATTTAGTAGATTCGGGTTCTTTACCACTCCCTTTACCACCACCACTACCACCACTACCTCCACCACCTCCACCATCAGTAGTAGCAGCATAACCTTCGGTACCTTCATAAGAATTCGTAGGCTTGAGTTCGGTAGCACCCCCTTTACCACTACCACCACCAAAACCACCACCTTGACCACCACCGCCGCCGGTACCACCATTATTAGCATTGGCAGGCTCGGTGCTATTACTTATTGGAGCTGTTTGGTTTTCGTATTCCAGTTCCGTTCCAGATGTTACTGCAAAAATGACATAATAAACAAAAGCACTGAAAAAACATTCTTAAACAGCTGTGAAAATGTAAGGAATTTCATTGGATGATGAGCGGGTTCAATTCGCATAATTGAACCCAGGTAGTACGCACTGCGTATTGACGTTATTTTTAGGTTGAAGCGCTCGCGTCATACCGCGTTTTGCTACGTTCGCGCGCGCCTGCCAACGTTGCGTCTCGTTGCGTATGATCGTTGCGTTCAACGGGTTGTTCGATTGTTGTCACTGGGTGTTGGCAGTCTTTTTTTGTTGTATTTAAGCCGTAAAACATCGCGAAATTGGGTTAAAGATGACCTTAAATGATAAAGCTGTTTAAGAATGAGAATAAAGGTATGATTTTGGGAACCGGTACTCTCTTTACGACGAATTGAACCCGGCGCCACCATTATTTTTGCGTGGAAGAACTCGGCCTCCGGCCTCGTTCTTCCACTTAAAATAATGGTATCGCCTTGGGTTCAATCATACCTTATTCTCTAAATCCTGTACACAAGCAGTCAGAGTGACAATAGAGGACGCATGCTTCCATGGACGCACGTTCTCAGAGCGTGCCATTGAAAATATAATTAATTTTGAATTAGCGGAGTTCGCAGATCCAATGGATTTAGAACTGATATTACTTTAATAATATTTCATGACTTTCAGATCTAATTAATAATTGGTTCGAAATCGTCAGCCCAAGATGTGACAATTACGGTTGCTCGGTGACCAAAAAACAACAACCAATATTTACCCTTAAATTTAAAAATGATGCCTTTTTATGGTCTTAATTAGAAAAAAATGAATTAAAATGAGTACAAATAGGCCTAGTCTTTCGTCAGTGGTTTTTGAGATGGCTTCCTAAATGACCGCAGGTACAGGTGATTGGCGAAGCAATTTATAAAACCACTGACATATGTATAGGTTATAACCTATACATAAATTCATTAGGGTTAAATCGGCAAGGTTAGCTTGAATCGGCACGTCATCAAAATTCTGTGTGGCTGCCTCGGTTTCATGACAATCCAATATACTAAGGTGAAGTTCGTAATTAAGGTAAGGTAAGGTAACACACACACACACAAACACACACACAAACACACACATACATACAAACACCAACACATACACACAAACACACACACACACACCAAATTCTTCCTCAAATTCACATTTTCATTTTCCTAATGCTCATTTTTCTACTTTTACTAAACAAGTGGAAAGTGTTGGTATTTATATAGTAGTAGTGCGTGTTTTCCGTTTAATAAAATGAAAAGGTGAGACGAAACTCAAACGCAGAACGGGCACGGTCCTGCGGTAACCCAGGTACAAGAAGTAAAGAGCTGAAAACGTGAATTTCAAGCACTTATTTTTCGTATTTACCTTCAACAAGGAAATCCGAACTAGATATGTTCGTTTATTGTTTAACTAAACTAGCAGAGAAATGCACAAATAAAAAACAAACTAACAAACCAAAAACGTAAGACATTTTACCATTCTTACCTTCTTCGGAATTTTTCGGACTCCTTGTATACTTTTCTGTAAAATGGTCAACAAAACCAATAATAGGATTAATCTTGTATAGGCTAGTAAAATTCAATATTTACCAACCATTAACTGCAATAGAATTTAATTTTGTGTCAATCGGCTAGAAAAGTACATCCTGACATCAGAGCAATTTTTTATGGTGATGGTTAAATTGTGTAGAGTTCTCGGAAGCTAAGAATAGGTCTACCAACTTTCTCAAAAGCCTCCAGCACAGCACAATTGAAGCTTCAGAACTGAGTATCATCATTAGAGTGACTCCCATGGGGGGATATAGGGGTCAATAATACAAGTGTTTTAATTTAGTTTATGTTCAAAGATATGCTTATTAAAAATAATCATCCTGTGAAAATTTTTAGAGATCCAATTTCGTCGAAATTAGTGGGGTGGCAAATTATTCGTCTGGTCATCGTGAACTAAGAAACTTTCATTTAATCATTATGTGACACTTTAGTGTTTACTTGTCTAAAGATAGCCACCCCATAGACTGTGTATAGACCTTCAACACGTTTTGCTTTTTCAGACCCAGGATTCCCTTGAACAGTTATCCCCTCATCATGCTTATAGATGATGTGACATTTTAAGCGATGGCGGCCAAGCCTCATATAGCACAAACAAACCTACTCTATTGAAGCTGTGCAAGGTTTTAATGTATGCGTAAATTGATTCTAGTCACCGACGCGAGTCACCGACCGTCGGCACCTCGCGCCTGTGCAGTACATTCCTATTTATGCAAATAACCAGACGACTCTCGGCTATTTATAGCGCTCGATCAAGCCACTGCTGACTGACCTAAGTTTAAATGAACCGCGTTGCAGTATACACACAACCGAATGCAGTAAATCTTTGTGTGTACATTGTACGTGTCATGCAAACCATGCTTGACCGCGCCGCCACTGACCCTTCTGAGTCAAAATACAGTTCTGCGCATATAATTATGACAGCAATCAATACTCCCATTGCATTTCCCAATTCAAACTTGGTTCCACTGCCGAAAAATAGCCATGCATATTTGTAATGGCAACGTAATAAACGTAAATGTCACCCTGCATAGGTGAAACGTTACTAACACAAAAACAACACCAACACTCACTAACGGAAAGTCTGATTTGAATTCTGTTTTCAGCTTCCGATAGCCGAGACCATCCCGGATTTTCACATTATCATTACGCATATAATTTGACCACATGAGGTGTAAGAAGTCTCTCGAACATCATAAACACACAGTGCAAAATTTCCGAAATCTTCCCAAACTGTATCACAAATATGACGTCGCCATTCAGTAATGAGCGGTGGTCTTCATTTGTATTCCGAAACCAGTTGCGAAGAAATTTGTTCGTGTATAGCAACTCACCGAATTAATCAAACTACATTATAGCATTACAAACTGCAAACCACAAACCGATTTGGGCGCTTTGACGTGAACCAAACATGGGTGTTCCCATGACACATATACGACCTCGTCCCTTATTCACGTATAAATATTACAAAAAATAACCCTTATAGGGCACAGCGTTAAGTTCCCGTATAGAAATTATTTCCATAGGTGCACCATCAAAAGGAATTTCCCTACCAGCATTTATGTTGAACCAATCACGAAACGCCATTTCAGATGATGTCATAGTCTCATGTCATGTCATACTTCCCATCAATTTTAGCCCGATTTTATAACCGGATTACCATTTTTGGAACATTGTCAAATTTGTCTCAGCTATATAGTTCTATTACATGCCAGTAAATTTCACATTACTGCCGTTAAAACTGTAAGGCATTTTCAACTCTTGTAGAATGCATCATAAATATCAAGGAGAATCTATTTTTGTGTCTCGGTTGCGAACGCGAACGGATTCGAAATATGGAATATCGTGGATTTTCAAAATGACCGCCAAAATGGCCACAATTTTGCCTAATTACAAAATCTGAAAAATTATGGTCTCCTAATCCTATTTGTTCGTCAAGGACTGTGTTTTAGGGGCATGATATTACATTCACATCTTTGCTAACTTAATCTGGGGCATATTTGTGTTTCAAAATGGCCGCCAAATAACAAGTATATCAATGAAACGACCGAATGTGCATTATTTGCATTGTACATCTAGTGTGACAATGTAGCACAATCAATTAAAGTGACAATCAGAGATTTGGGGATGAAAATAAATTTCCAATAGTCGATTTGATATCTGAATCTATGTCAACATTAGATACACCAAACTTCTAATTAATACGGGTAAAATACAATATAGTGATACAATTTAGTACACCAGAATACGAACCATGGGCACCTAATCAAGTTACTGTGCAATACATTAAGCTAGCATGACCTTGCTTAATGTGAGTATTGTAGTCCATAGAATTATGCACATGAGGGAAATGTAATTTTAATTGTCTAGAACGGACATTAAAAAACAAAACAAGAAAAAAAAAAAAAACTAAAAATCGCGGTTTTTTTCACATCATATGATTTTTTTCGATTGGGAGGTAGGTGATGAGTTCGTGCAATTGTCACCTTGTAAAGCATTAGGCCATGCCTCCCTTCCACCCCCTTCATACCAAATCTCTGATTGTTCCTTTCAGGGATATAGGCGATCTTTCACTTCATTGTGGATTGTCAATATAAAGCTGTAAATAAATGAGGGGCACAGAAGGTACCTACGCCACGCCAGACTCGCTATGAGGCTATTTTGATCTGCTTGGTGTGTGTGTGTATGTATGTGTGTGTGTGTGAGAATTTTCCTAACTTGTAATTTCTCTGTTTGAAACTATTATAACACTAAATGTCATGTTGTGCTGTATTCCGTAAAGTAAAACACTTTGAAGCTGGAGGAAACCTTATCTTGGTTCCATAAGCGGTTGAAGTAAGACCCATTATACTTAATGTTCAAAAGTATTAACCCGACAACATTTTCTTGGTCATATACAGTGTTTTCAAAACATCACCTTCTTCTATAGGAAGAAATACACCCTACCTTTTTGTAAACTTTTATCCGAGCTCTAATACAATATTGTAAATACAATTCTCTCGTGTTGTATCATTTGTTTGATCCTCGCTTGCATTGATATTGAGTTTCCCATACAGTTTATGCTAGAATCATGCATTATAGGTCCAAGGGGGTGAGATCTAAAGTAAAGACCTGCTGAAATACATTAGCGCTCATTTCTCTGGTATCCACCTAAACACAGTCCTCTTAGTTAGCGAGAGGACCCTTTTTTCTCCATTCCTGGATTTACACACACTATTTTTTTGACTCACACTGTAGACCAGTGTGTAACGCGTTGTTTGGACTGTTGAATTTATCGGGGTCTCGAAATGGCAACATCCGGTAAAATATAGTAATCGATAGATAGATCTCGAGAGAGGTCGATCTCTCTCTCTCTCTTTCTCTCGGAGAGAGAGAGAGAGAGAGAAAGAAAGAGAGAGAACATACCTCCATCTGTCAAAGATGTTAAAAGGACCACCAAGATCGCGAGAAGAAATCCTCTCATGGTTATGTCTTTGGCCATCAGTTTCATACTCATTGCCCTGTGGACGGATAGGATAGGTTTGTTTGTTAGTTTCTTTAGAAGAAAAACAATATAGTTTAATGTGTGTTTGTTTTGTTTGACGTGCCATCGGTGTGTAAGTACAACGCGCGTTTATAGACATTAAAAAAGAGCATAAGTTTTTAAAAGAAAATTCACACCCTGATTTCGTAGTTGAACTGCAACGCTTTTGATTGGACTTCAGTCACCCCAACAGAGTGAGAACTTGTAGATTACGTGAGAGCGGTAATTTTTAAGGGCATTCCTGATGTGTATTGATTGGACAATCCTAATTGATAAAAAAATTTGTTGTTGTTATAACAATTCAGATCATTTGGCACAACGGCTCATTTTCTTGTGTCCATCGTAAAAATTAGAAAACACAGTTATTTTGAACATTTCCCAAAATAATAAATGATTAACCATACATTGACAGGCTTTTGAACATTCGCAAAATAAAAAACAGTGACCATTGGATGTATCTTTTTGAGATACCTTGCTACACTGCAAATTTTAAAAACGTAACACTTAACGCCTGACGCCAGTGTTCTGTTTTGTTAGAAAATAAACGAAAGATTGTAATTGAAGTTACTATCACATTTTTTCATCGTCAGAATCAAAAATATATTTTGAAATCGTGATTTTCATTTTGAACACCTCTGGCGCGTCATCACCAGTGTTCCGTTCATTTTGTTCAAATATATGACGATGAAAGAATGTGATTGTAGCTTCAATTTAGTAGGGCCTATTGTCTTTTATTTTCTATTATCTATGTATTTATGTATCTATGTAGGGTCTGTCTGTCTGTCTAACTATCCGTCTGTGCTAACTGAGTTATACTTACGTGACTCCATTTCTTATGTATTGTTCTATTCCGTCATGACTTGTGCGTCTAATGTTGCTATTTATCTGTCTAATTCTTAATTTTTAAAATAAAATACAAACTATTACATTATCAAAATACGAACACTTACATATATATCACGACCACACAGCAGAAACGTTTGATCCTCGATGTTTCAGTAAAACATTCAAATTGGTTTTGTATAAGCTCCAAATGGCTTTCTGGAAATGGAAGCAATAATCTATTTACAATATGATCGAAAGAATCAGTTGCCAAGGCAACATATAAACAAATGCAGTATGATAAATCACCGTTCCATTATAATTTCATTGTTTCTGCTTGCTGTCATGGCAATGATCCAAACACCTTTTTTATCGAAAATTCCACTCGAATAACCACGTGTTTAACGATCCATCGATAATAAATTGGTTTCTACGGGATTTTAAATTATTGATCATTTGAGCTTAGTATAACACACAACATCGCTGATAGAGATATTGAGTATCATAAACCACACAGTTAAAAAGTGTTTTCTAAATACACTAGTTAATGAAAGCTTCTGAACTCTGCCATGGGATCGAGACTATAATGGTTCATAGTGCATTTACACACACAGACATGCATCGTTCTTTCTGTTTGGAAATTATCTCTTTAATAGTCGTTTTAATCTAAGACCAATATACCTAGGTATATTGGTCTTAGGTTTAAATGAGCATGAGCGTAGGTTGGTTCAAGGGACATAGTGGCATGAAAAAAATTGACATAATGAAAAGGACCCTTACTCAAATCACTTCCACGAGTTTGAAACAATTTGGATGTTTACATTCTGTAAAAACAGTAAACTTACTACAAGCCTAAAGTACAATGCCTGAATCCCGGTCTGAATGCTTTTGAATTGTGTCGCAAAACATGCTAGATACACTGTAAATTCTGTCAGGGATGTGAACACCTTGCTTTTATGTTCCAGAAATTGCCACAAACTGCCACCTCCCCCGGAACTCTTCCTGTTTTTACTGTTTTTACAGAATGTAAACATCCAAATTGTTTTCAAACTCGTGGAAGTGATTTCAGTAGAGGTCCTTTTCATTATGTCATTTTTTTCATGCCATTATGTCCCTTTAACCCTCGTCCAACCAAGGGGTGGGTGTGGTTACCACCCCCCTAATGGATGATCCTCTGTCGCACAAAAACGCAAACGAATACGATCTAAGGCTTTTATGTAATTGTAAGTTCATCCTTTGCGGTCATTTTAGCGAAAAAAAATGGAGGTACCACCTTCATGGGGGTCAGGACGTCCCGTCAAAGTCGGAAGGTAGGGGGTGGTTGCCACCTTCCTATACTTTACTGTGTAAAATGCCCCAAAATGGTACTTTATGTAAGTTTGATGCTACTGTAAGCAAATACTTGTATTTGTTCTTACTATTTAGAGTAATAACATGTGTATGCTTACTTTGGCACCCATTATTGCCAAATATATAAATACCAATTTTGCTTGCATAAATGGCAAAAACGGTCAAAAAACCCTCGATTTTGGCGATTTGCTTACAAATTTGCGTAAAAATAAGCTCTCAGTTATGACGTCACTATGAGTCATGTTGTTAAAACTTGATATGTTTGTACTTGATTTGAAGAAAGGACACATTGATACCAAACAAGATGATGTTTGTCGTTTAATTACGAAAAAAATCAGGGGGGGGGTAACCACCCCCCCCCCCTTGGTCGTGAACGTAGTACAAAAACCCTTGGTTGGACGAGGGTTAATATTAAAATACTCCAGGCAATCTAGTAATTTTATGCAAAGAAAAGGGGCGTCTAACACGATTTCACTTGAGTTAAAATTTACTAAGTACTGTGTTAATCTTGGTCCTAATTTAACAGTGTTCCCCGCAAAGATTTTGTCCGATATTAGTACCCTTGATCAGAACCCTTTAAAGAGACACTGGCACATTTGAAAAAACAGTGCGCCCTCAAGATTGTTCAAAATTGATATTTTTGCATGGTTGTAAAGTTTTTATATACTAAGTACATTAGCCCTCATCTGAAATGATTAAGCCCAAATCAGCGACCTTATGGGTAAAAAGAACGATAAGACCAAATAAACAAATAATTATTTTAGTCATTACTGTCCATACGGACAGTTACTCCAACATGTAATTGAATGGAGATTCGCTTAGTATCTTTGAAAGTGATGTTTTCTTTCTTTTCGGTCAATTTTTCAGCAGGAAAAAATAACTACAAGAACTACAAAAATTCTACAAGACTTGCTCTTCACGTTTAAGCTATTCCTGCGAATTTAAAATATTTATACACACAATGTATGAGGCCTATGATTTTCACTGTTATAATTCGAACGTACATGTAAGGTTATACAAATATGAAAAAAAATCGACAACACGATACATGATATGATACGAAATGATAAGATGGTATATAGGATGTATCTTATATATCGTAGCATATACTATGTAAATGATATATAATGAATCCGAATATGTCATTATATGATTCTCCTCTTTCATTACAGATAATGTTTTATATTACATCATATAAAAATCATTTCATACCACATCACATGTCATAATATGAAAGAATAAATCAGACTAGAACAATCCTTAAAATAAATCCACCAGGTTTGTTGAAATACTTAAGCAGAAATTGGTTTAATAAAACCATGTTTACTCACAGCGATCAAATATTTCCTGTCACTATGTCGGTGGACTTCATCGGAATAATCTCACACCACTGGTGATTTTTTTAAAGCATTCGGTGTTTCTGCGTCGGTGAATTTCCCGGAAAATAACTGCGCTAAGTCACGCACTTTAGAGAGGAAAAACTGCTTATTTTGTACTTGAGTTTTGTGAACTGAAACTTCACCTTAGTTTGAAAAAAAATCTAGCCATAAGGCGACGAAAAAAAACCCCCTGTTTTACGGGCGAGCGGACCTTTCGAGTAGGGTCGGGCGATTTTTTTTAAAAATTTTGTTTTCTCTTCTGGAGGTCAAAATTGGCCTAAAATAGCCCCAAAATCTGAAAAATCAAGAGAAAAAATGAAACAAATTTTCTAAAAAAAATAGCCAAAATTTGATAAATTTGGGCTAAAAATAGGTTGAATTTACATGGATTTTGGTAAAAACTTAAAAAAAAAAAAAAATTCTGCAAACTGAAAAATCAGGGTCGGTCGGGCCCGTAAAACAGTTTTTTTTAAATTTTCGTCGCCTAACCTGCTTCTCTTACTCTTAGGGACCCCCTCATTATATAACCACTTTCCTAAAGGATTTTTTAGATGAAATCCACCACATGTTAGAAATCTTCAAAGACATCAACAATAAAGAAATACAAACTGAAGAAAATTGTTCAGTAAGAAAACTAGGGGCAAAACATTGATTTTAATTTTGCGTCAAAATGTGCGAAAAAGACACTAATTCGTTTTTGCATTTTCTACGACATTGACTCACCTAAACTTGTGCTGATTGCATTAATTGGTGAAGAATGAACTATATTTATCATATTAAGCACAAACATAAATGTCTTATGCCATTTTATATTTTTTAGAGTTACTTGTATAAGTTTCTACAGTAAACCGCTATATGATGTATATAAAATATTATGGATCCAATGGCCTACAACACTTTGCAAGATTTTTTTTGGATTAATTATTTACTTTGTTTATATCACTATAGGTGTATGCATTATGAAAATCAGAATTACAGTAACTCTATTAAGATTTTTCATTTTTGTCATGGGCACTTCCGTTAGTGCATAAGGGGGGGGGGGGTTTCTCCTAGGGACCCATGCTAATTAACGCAAAACGACGCGATGGATTTAAATTTTTTGCGCCAATGTTAGACAAATACAAAATATAACCAAATATATTCACAGCGTTGAAAAACGCTGGCCGAAAAAGGGGCCCCTAGGAACCCCTTATGCAGTTAAAGTATCAGATTTGTGCATGTTTGCAACAAGGAGAGCTATAGCCTATGCCTAACATACCCTACAAGTGCTAAGACCATCAAGGAACCAAATCAAGGACAAAATCTGATATTTTAGTCTCCTGTCCGTACGGACACTTAAAATTATTACACGTAATTGAATGGAATTCATATCGTTGAACACTACGTTTTCTTCCTTTTCTGGTCATTTTTTACAAGTGTAAAAAAATAACATACAGCGAATTCTACAGACTTATCCTTCACTTTTAAGAGCTATTTTTCTTTCTTCAAAATTTCAAATATTTGACACCCTCTTTGGGTAAGATCACTGATAGTTGTTACTAATTAATTTATGGGGATAGACTAGATAAACCAGCTATGGAGCCAGGGAGAGTTTTGTATCCCTCCTTTAGCGAAATCAATTACTTGAATTGCTTGCAGCTTTTGGCGTAAGGCATTTTGATCGAATTAAAATATGCATGTGATGCTCAAGTTAGACAACACTGGAAGCAGTTCGTGTACACTCGCCATTTTGTCAAAGAAATGAAAGCTGACTACTGCCTCATTGATTTTGGGCAACAATTTTCTGCAACACGAGGATTATATGGATATCTGTAGCACGTCCCCAGTTCGGACTGTCCCCCTGGGTTAGAGCGCACTTGGAAAAAAATGGAAGACTTTCGCTTCATACCACCCAATTGTCCACAGAAACAGTGAATACACGGGCTCTTGACATTAACATCATCTAATTTCCGGGATGCGACGGCCTGGGTTGTAGTCTAGTGTAATTCAGTCGCTTAGCTGTTCTATCACCGTGGATCGGGGAGGGTTCTGCGGTATCATAGCATCGTCCTTATATGCGTACTCAACAATATATGCACATACAAAATTAATTATCCCCCCCCCCTCCCCCCCCCCCCCATATCTTGTGTGTTTTCCCTTATTTTATTTTTTTTTCCTTTTTTCCCTTTGCGGATCTTTAATTCTACTTTGCAAGAGGGCAGACATTTCAAGCCGACAATGAGAAAAATAGGCCCTGCATTGGATAGCAAATTGATCCTTATTGGAGCAGTCCGGGGGTCTCATGGTCTCCAAGACGATTGGAATAAGCATCTTATAAGCGCTTCACTCATCGTCTTTATGAGGGAAGACGCCAGATCTGATGGAAAGAAGTGCGGCGTGGTACTGTCTGAGTTTAAGACATACCTGATTGCAGTAGTAACATCTTTAATGCTTCCGCATACTCAATAAATAAAAGCTATCAACCAATAAACTGCCTCATGACAACACCATGTAAAGTTCGATTGTTCAGTGGACTCTCCTGTCGTGCGTTTACGGGTTACTGATCAAGCTGACAATTAGTACCATAAAAGGACCTTAAAAGTTGAAAAAGAATCAATTTAGCTCGACATTATACGGGAAAATTAAAAGAATAATTTTGTAATTAAGACTCTGGAAAGAAATAAACAAATACAGATATATGATATATACTATATATAGAATATATATTAAATATATATGGATATATATATATATCTATATATCTATTGTTATCTATCTATCTATCAGCGATCGATCTATCTATCTACTAGTATAATATAGATATTAAAGATGATAAAGATATAGATATTACCACACCCACACCACGACTGGCCATAAGTATGGCAACATGCAGAGAAAAACAATTGATTATTCAAAAATTGATTTAAAATGATCAGGAGTTCTTGAATCCCCATTAAATAATTATTGTCAAAGTGGTGGATTTGAACAAGAGCGTTTTCCAGAATCAATATGCGACAAACGTTTCATTTGATTTCTTTATCCTTTATATTTATATAAAAAGTTAAAAAAAAAAACTAATGATAACTTGCCGATGACCTAGAAGGAACACAGCAAGAGGACTGTCAAAATGGCTCCGAATAGTGCCCTAAATGAATTTTACGAGTTTTGTCAGGGATTTCTTCTAAAATGTTTAGGTGAAAATTGGTTCTTTGTGGTGTATGGACCAGGAAATGAGAAAAGTCAATTAAAAGATTGGAAGCCAGTCACCAACTTGGACTCGGGTAAATTTAATGGCAAGAAAAAGGGCACCTGATACCATGATAAAAACATTTTAAAATGGAAACGTTGACCTTGTGCGTTTGTTAATGTAAAAAATGTGAAGCGTAATTTACCCACAGATTTAAGTAAACCAGGGGAGTTTGTTTCATTAGAATGCATTTCAGGTGTCTAGGATTTCTCGAATATTTCGAAAGGACCACTGTCTTCCATTGGACTTTATCTCTTTAAGGTTCACCCCAAAAACCACCTGAGTTTCTCCCATAAAATTTAAGTAAACTAATGAACCCGTACAATCATTAAGTGGCTGTTTTGGAGCCATATCTTTTGTGCGGTGTGTATTACTTCTGGAGTGCAATCGAAGTTATCGTTGCTGTTCCTTTTATGCCGCCATATTAGGGGAACGTGAAAATCACAATAAAGTTTTTCACACTCTTGGATTTGGGGGTAATAAACTATGTTTTGAAAAACACAAATTTGGCATTTAAATACGTATTGAGTAGTCAAGAATCCATAGTTAGTTTAAATCAATTGGTGATTATGAATTTCGTTTAGTGAATGTTTGCAAGACTTTGGCCCAGTGTTGTGTATACAGTATATACTTCGTACTTCATACTTGGCAGAGTCCTTAGTCGGATGTGCCACAAGGAAATAAACTAGATAGTTGTATGTGGGTTTTTTGCCAGAAGGTCAAGTGCAGATTATACAGTGCGAGTAAAACATTCATGGAGCATAATAGATGTGTGCTCCAAACATTCCCAAATGCCTCGATAGATGGTTACTCGAGGACTGCAGGGATGGGCGGTTCCACCACAAGCAATTTCATGGGAGAAGGAAGTATATCTGGTCCTTGCCGGATAAATTTGTATCTGGAAGAGTGATATGACCTAGTATTGCTTGGCACCATAGGAGTAAGGTAATGAGATGGTATGATAGCAACTAGCGGGGTTGGATTATGACATCAAGAAGAGACTTGCAGTCTGCCTGCGTGTTTCAAGGGGCGTCCCCATTGGAGGTTTTCTATCAATTTTGGAGACGCTTCTCCTTGCGGCTGTATTGCTAAACACGAAACCGCGGCGGCCATATATAGATTTTATATATATAATATATATATAATCTATATATATTATATAAGAGAATACGGACTATAAGATATAGATTTGAATATATATAGATATATAGATTATAGATTATAATATATATATATATTAAATATATAAAAAGGGGGAAAGTGTATAGATGTAAAAAAGGGAAATGTTGCAATTCATTGTAACGCCATGTCAACTTATTCCTGTAAGGAGTACAAAATGTATATCTTGTCTTATCACATATAACCATTAGTCGCTACGCTTTGAGGAAAAAACACTTAGAAAATTATATGGTGTGTTTATGTAATTATCGTAATATATGTAAAGGTTTTCAGAAAATGATATGCTTGTCGTAATGTAATGCCATAATCGATGATAAGTATGTTTAAAAGAGCTCCTCGAGCTTGTGTTGGTGTACGATTTTTACTGCATTGTTTTTCATGTATGACTGCACACGAGGCAATTAAGAAGGAGGCGGCAATGAGACTTGTGCCAAATGATCGATGGAATTTTTAAAACATTTAAGCAGTTTTGTAATATAAAACCATGGAAACAAAATTTAAATGATTGCGTCTGCAAAGATCACAGTTCCCATTCGATATCTTAAACTTGGGTACAAAACGTTTGTGTCGGCCGAAAACGACTCTTGGGAATTAAAATGAAATAAGGTTTGATATTCCGGGTTGACAATGACAAAGTGGACCTTTGTGTTTTTCGTAGCCATATCAGGGAAGGCAAAATTCATTGTAAAATTAATTACAAAATACTAAAATCCAATAACTGTATCGTTCCTAATTAATTCCCAATTAATTTCAGAGTTCGTTTCAATGTCAAATTCTGGAACGTCACAATATTGTTCAGTGGTGGCACCAGAATTTTTTTCTAGGGTAAGGGAGGGGGCAACTTCAGAGGGGGAAATCGAGAAGTCCGGGGGGGGGGGGAGGCATATCTCCCGGCCACGTGGAGCTGCCACTGACATTGCCTTATTTGATAATAATTACTAACGAATGACAAAATGAACTTGAACAGAATGCACCATTGATCCATTTATAAGCTTTATTGAAAGCAGCGAGTGAGAACAATAATACATTATTTAGCTTTAACCTTAGTACAGTCTAATTCATATGTATATTTATATCTTTATAGGAACATTACATTGGATAACAAGATTTTTTTATTCAAAACAATCTTTATTACATTAATAATTATTATTTCTCTGCTTTGAAACAAAATTATACTTTTTAAAAACACAAAAACACAAACAGACAAAAAATAAAAAAAATAAATCTGTAAAAAATAAATTACAATTTATGTACAAAGTTAACAATGTACATTTTGTTTTTGATATAATTTGTGTTCATTAATATTTATTCTGTTTTAGACATAACCACTTTAATTTTTGAAACCAATTTGAACAATTACACAACTATGCCATGCTTGATGAAGTTCTTATTATATTATGAACATTATCACATTAGAAAAATATTTGGTTTGTAAAGGCGGCACATTTTTGCATATGTGTGTGTGTGTGTGTGTGTGCATGTTTGTGCTCTCTCGCGCGTGAGTGTATGTGAGGCTGCAGGTGTATGTGTGGTAGAGTAGTACAGGTGCAAGTGGTTCAGTATGTACAGGTGCATGTGCTACAGTATGTACAGGTGCATGTGCTACAGTATGTACAGGTGCATGTTTACACAGGTTGATGTAAGGCCAGTGTTCATGTAGCTTGTGCGCATGGTTCTTGGTTGGCGGTGTGGGGTGGTGTGGATCGAGTGTGTGCTGTGTGCATGTGTGTGAACTGCGGGTGTGTGGGTTTGTGTATGTGTATATGTCGGTGTGTGGGTGTGCATGCAGATCGATGTTAAGGAACATGGGTGCAATATGTATACGTATGCACAGCGTTCATGGTGGTGTGGGGTGGTGTGCATGGTGTGTGCGCATGTGTGTGAGCTACAGGTTTTGGCTGGGGTTGTATGTGGGTTAGTGTGCAATGCAGATTGATGTTACAGAACATAGGAATATGCAAACATGTGCACAGGATTAATTGTAATGTGGGGAGGCGTGGATGATGTGTGTGTGTGTGTGTGTGTGCAGGCCCGTACGCAGGGGGGGGGGGGGGGGGGGGGGTGCGGGGGTGCGGTCGCACCCCCCTAAATTCCTCAAAAGGGGGACAAAAGGTCCACTTTTTGCCGATTTTTTTGATAAAAAGGTCCAAAATTTACAGAGAATATGACGAAAAAGTCCACTTTTTGGTGGTGAGATGTTCAAAACGTCCAAAAATGGACAATTTTAGGGGGTTAAGTCCATTTTTCACAAACAAGGTCCACTTTATCGAAGACCCGCACCCCCCGTAAAAAAATCCTGCGTACGGCCCTATGTGTGTGCGCGCTCGCGAGAGCCCACATTTTTTTTCAATATATTGCATTATGTGTGCAAATACATTTTGTATTTTGCTCTACATCTGGTGCTACATGTTGTGCGATTTAAGACGCCTTAAAACACCTTAAGATCCATCAATTATATCAAGCTGAAATTTAAGATTTCTTTTTCGGGTATCTTCTCTATACTCTCATCTGGATCAGATTGGTCATGGATGGAAATTTTACTTCATTACTATTTTTAAAAACCTTTGTGCATTGTAAACACATTTTGAGAATATTTATATAATATTGAATGGCTTTGAGTGTGATACAAGAATATATTCCACGAGCTGTATTTTTCTAGGGAGTGCAATATATTCTTGTATCATACGAATAAAATACATTCAATATTATTATTATTATTATATAAATATCAGGCTGACACAAACAAAACCTTGCGTTGATACGACAGTGTTGTAGTCCAACTGGCGAACGATACCATGTTTCAAATGACATTTTCACTAAAATGCCCGGATGCGATTACTAAAAAGAATATTGTATTGCATCCGGGGACTTTACCAAAACTATACAATACAAAGATTTCTTTGCACGACTCGGAAGCCTGATATAAATAATAATAGTTGATATTATATACATTGCCTACTTCAGCTTGATGATATTTTCATTGCATTTTCAGCTGATCATTGTTTTTGTTTTTCATTAATTGAAAAAACAATCTGGCTTTGATCAGTGCAAATATCAGTGGATCATATCTATTTTTTTTATAATACATAAACTTTTTTTATAATAAATGCTAAATTCTTATGTAAACATTCTATAAATACGTAGATATTTTCATATATATTTACATTATTACACATAAGCATACATGTTCGTGTAACCTATCTACCAGTATTTTCTGTGACAATGATAAGCTTGAATAACGAGCTTAAATACTGCAGTCATCGAGAACCCATCTAATATATTAACATATTAAAAGAGACTAGCTTTAGATTAGAAAATATGTGTAAATTTAAATCATTACTTTTTGCATTTAAAACATGCTAAACATGTGTCCCTGTGATTGTCAAACCTTTTGGTCCGTATGCACAAAAAGTTAGACCAGGTTTAAACTTAGACCTGGTCTAAGTCAAAACTACTTTTGTCCAAAATTGACAGTTATTTACATTTTCTTTTTTAAATTAACTAGCAAATGTTAAAGATTAGAATGCAAATTTCAAAATAAATACAAAATATTTCATGTCAACGCTAAGGAATATGTCTTTTCTGGTGGGACTAAATTACACTTAGACCAGGTCTAACATTAGACCTGGTCTGTGCATACGGACCTTTAAGTTATCCTGGGGAGCAACATCGATAAAAATAACCTTCTTCCCCCCCAAATCGTTATGGTTCTCGACTTGCCTGACGTGATTGATAGTAACACCGGGTGAAGATATATTATGTGCATTCAACCTCATAGGAATTATACACTTCAAACAAATTTCTGGCAGCTAGGCATGAGAATCCACATTTGACAATAAGCCTGAAAAGACCAGAATGGTCCTCAACCGGGTTGGAAATAAATACAATTGCGTAAATCTAAACAAAAAAGTCTGAATTCAGGCAAAAGCCTGACAATTCTCATGCCTGTTTAAAGTTATTCACCGTCTATTTACTGACCACTGTTTTTTTTGGGGGGAGGGGCACGGTATTGTTCACAGATAGGGCAAACTACATATTATTATAATCAGCATATTCTGACACACCACCATCTTTTGGGACCGTTCATTAATTACGGGGGAGGGGGACTGGGAGGGGGACTGGGAGAAGTAACACAACCCATATTGCTCGAGGTAAAATAACATGACACCCCTATTGCATCATGAAATTTTACATAGCCTCCAACTTAAAGATACACGATCACGATGGATTTTTTGGAGGATCATATAGTTTTTGCTAACATTTTACCTGAATTGGTTGTAGACATCTACCGATAACGTTTGGAACAACAAACAGAAAAGAAATCCAACAACATGATTTTGAATTGGTTTGCAATCCTATCAGTATCATAGAGAAGGTGGTTGAATTTTCTGTCGTGCACGACAGGAAAAATACCTAAATCATCTTTTTAGTACAACAAGACGGAGCTTTGGGCTATTCACTTCAGATGGGGTTTAATAAATTGGTCACGCATGTAAAAAACAAGTTTTTCGACAAAAAATTTGTGGTGTACTTTTCTGGAAACATGACTTGTGTCTCTTAAAGGTGCAAACGAGAGATTTCAAATAACAGGTTGTCCTAAAAAATATGAAAATTCGGATTTTTACACTTGGTTGTAAAAGCTTTCTAGCAAAAATAGTACAAAGATTGTGATAGGAGGAAATAAAATGAAATCACACATATCACAGGAAATATGGACGACTTGACAATCTCTCGTTGAACCTTTAAATCTACTAGGACGAGAGCCAGACCACTACTACATTTAGTTCGTGTGCATGGAAGAGGTGCAAGCCAGGCTTGACCAAAAGGTTACCTCCGAAAAGAGATAAAATTAAAAGTGAAATATAAAAAAAAGATGCTATCGGTTTTATTGTATAGGGTACAATTGGTTACACACCACCATGCCACTTATGGCACCAATCTTACTTATTCACACTAGTCTATGGAAAAATTGACAACTTTGATCATGTTTCGTTCACATTTTAGTTAGCAATCAACAAAAAATCACCAACAAGTCAAATCGCCCAGCCGTAGATGCTCTATAGTCCCCCGGTACGCTGATGTGGGCAAATCTAGATAGAATCACAGAGATGTAGTACGCCCGACGTTGAAGAATAGGCGGCCACCGTAACCTGGTTTGTGAAAATTATAAATAGTCATCGGTGTCACATTGAAACTCGCATTAGCGTACTATAGCGCAATACAGCGCTACTGCGCCCGTAACCGTGGCCCTGGAAGACGCGACATGTCGTTATACTCAAATGCGTGGGAATATATGAATAACAGTGGTACAACCACGCTATTGTAAACATCAGGGAATATATGATAAATTGGGTACACCACGCTATGGATATGGACATAAGTACGCGCTGCGCGGAAAAGATGAGTTACGGCCTTTTGAGCCTGGCGTTTGCTATCTGTGTTTAAATAGAAATCTGTGGCGGAAAATTGATGTGAAAATTGATGAGAGCGGAGTACAGTGGCCTCAAATTTACTGCCCCAAATTTGCCATTTACTTTGCCAAAAAAATATCAGTATACCATATCGACCATTTGAAATCCACAATTGGATTAATACAACTAGTCCTTTCAGACAATTTAGTGGTGTTTCAGATGCCGTGCAAGAGATAGTCCAGCCAAGATTTGATTTTTGGCTGGACTATGTTTTTCACGGATTGAAAACACCGATTTTTAAATGTATGAAATGGACTAGTTTGTGTTAAGAAAAATTGGCAACGGAAACTTAGTGTGTACAAAGTGTGGAACCCATTGGTTGAAACTCTTTTCTAACGATAACTATGTGCCAAAAACTAACTTTGAATAAATCTGTTTATGACCCTTGGTGCCCTTTGGGGTAAAGCTTGAGAGGCACATACTTTCAGTTCTTATATAGAGATATACATATAAACTGTGTAGCCTTGCAACTAATATGTATTAGTGGCCACTAATACATAGTTTCCCAAAAATACTAACACATATTATTTGTTAAAGAGCTGAAAATTGTTAACAATTTCCAAGCATTTTCCTATAATGTCCAATTTAAAACCATATGACCGTTCGTTTTATGAGATATATAGTAATATTATAAAAAGTGTTTTGTAACAGGTCTATTCAATATCTTTGGATTCAGAGTAGATTAGAGTAAACAAATGGGTCACCCAGTGTTACATACCTAAATTATCCGTTGTAAAATTTAGAGTGTAGGTTAGTGGGGTTATATAACCACTTACACGTATTAGCCCAAATAAGTCAGGAAGTATGTGTATCCATGGACAAAGTTTTCTAAGACCAACGATATTTCTTAACAGTTAACCACGGATTCATGTTTATTGATGATACAATCAGTATTGGAATTGCTAATGTGATTCCCCCTTCTCTTAAACATAACATAATTCCCCGTTTGGTGAGATCAAACAAATTACACAACACTCCTGTATTTTTCCCAGCCCCCTGCCCTAGTAAATAATGTACGGTCCCTTAATTCTAACTTTATTTCACACACCCATCACCCCTTCGCATCCAGATACCTATAGTATATGGGCTTTTTGTTGAAAATTTGTTATGTTTGAATCTTACAAATGTGTAGAAAAAATTCTTTCATTTATTTAAAACCCTGGCCGCACAAGGGTTTTTGTACTACTTTCACGACCAAGGGGGGGGGGGGGTGGTTTACCACCCCCCTCATCAAGAGTTATTTCGTTACCAAAATAAGACCAACAAATACCTAGTATTGCGTCACTATGACGTCATCAATTCCGCGAGTCGGCAAAATTGGCATTTTCTCACAGAAATGAGGCGAAAATCCGATTTTGCGCTAAAAAACGGTTTCCGGAATCTCATATCCGGATTTTCATGCAGTTTTCAGTTCAGTTCTAAATGATGGCAATGACTAGTTTTTTAAGCATGACAATGTTTGATAAAAACCAAAGCCCTCGGAAATCACCCACCCCCACACCCCCTAAATTCCACAAAAGGGGGAAAACGGTCCACTTTTTTTGCCCGATTTTTTTGATAAAAGGTCCAAAATTTACAGAGAATATGACGAAAAAGTCCACTTTTTGGTGGTGAGATGTTCAAAACGTCCAAAAATGGACAATTTTAGGGGGTTAAGTCCATTTTTCACAAACAAGGTCCACTTTATCGAAGACCCGCACCCCCCGTAAAAAAATCCTGCGTACGGCCCTATGTGTGTGCGCGCTCGCGAGAGCCCACATTTTTTTCAATATATTGCATTATGTGTGCAAATACATTTTGTATTTTGCTCTACATCTGGTGCTACATGTTGTGCGATTTAAGACGCCTTAAAACACCTTAAGATCCATCAATTATATCAAGCTGAAATTTAAGATTTCTTTTTCGGGTATCTTCTCTATACTCTCATCTGGATCAGATTGGTCATGGATGGAAATTTTACTTCATTACTATTTTTAAAAACCTTTGTGCATTGTAAACACATTTTGAGAATATTTATATAATATTGAATGGCTTTGAGTGTGATACAAGAATATATTCCACGAGCTGTATTTTTCTAGGGAGTGCAATATATTCTTGTATCATACGAATAAAATACATTCAATATTATTATTATTATTATATAAATATCAGGCTGACACAAACAAAACCTTGCGTTGATACGACAGTGTTGTAGTCCAACTGGCGAACGATACCATGTTTCAAATGACATTTTCACTAAAATGCCCGGATGCGATTACTAAAAAGAATATTGTATTGCATCCGGGGACTTTTACCAAAACTATACAATACAAAGATTTCTTTGCACGACTCGGAAGCCTGATATAAATAATAATAGTTGATATTATATACATTGCCTACTTCAGCTTGATGATATTTTCATTTGCATTTTCAGCTGATCATTGTTTTTGTTTTTCATTAATTGAAAAAACAATCTGGCTTTGATCAGTGCAAATATCAGTGGATCATATCTATTTTTTTTATAATACATAAACTTTTTTTATAATAAATGCTAAATTCTTATGTAAACATTCTATAAATACGTAGATATTTTCATATATATTTACATTATTACACATAAGCATACATGTTCGTGTAACCTATCTACCAGTATTTTCTGTGACAATGATAAGCTTGAATAACGAGCTTAAATACTGCAGTCATCGAGAACCCATCTAATATATTAACATATTAAAAGAGACTAGCTTTAGATTAGAAAATATGTGTAAATTTAAATCATTACTTTTTGCATTTAAAACATGCTAAACATGTGTCCCTGTGATTGTCAAACCTTTTGGTCCGTATGCACAAAAAGTTAGACCAGGTTTAAACTTAGACCTGGTCTAAGTCAAAACTACTTTTGTCCAAAATTGACAGTTATTTACATTTTCTTTTTTAAATTAACTAGCAAATGTTAAAGATTAGAATGCAAATTTCAAAATAAATACAAAATATTTCATGTCAACGCTAAGGAATATGTCTTTTCTGGTGGGACTAAATTACACTTAGACCAGGTCTAACATTAGACCTGGTCTGTGCATACGGACCTTTAAGTTATCCTGGGGAGCAACATCGATAAAAATAACCTTCTTCCCCCCCAAATCGTTATGGTTCTCGACTTGCCTGACGTGATTGATAGTAACACCGGGTGAAGATATATTATGTGCATTCAACCTCATAGGAATTATACACTTCAAACAAATTTCTGGCAGCTAGGCATGAGAATCCACATTTGACAATAAGCCTGAAAAGACCAGAATGGTCCTCAACCGGGTTGGAAATAAATACAATTGCGTAAATCTAAACAAAAAAGTCTGAATTCAGGCAAAAGCCTGACAATTCTCATGCCTGTTTAAAGTTATTCACCGTCTATTTACTGACCACTGTTTTTTTTGGGGGGAGGGGCACGGTATTGTTCACAGATAGGGCAAACTACATATTATTATAATCAGCATATTCTGACACACCACCATCTTTTGGGACCGTTCATTAATTACGGGGGAGGGGGACTGGGAGGGGGACTGGGAGAAGTAACACAACCCATATTGCTCGAGGTAAAATAACATGACACCCCTATTGCCTCATGAAATTTTACATAGCCTCCAACTTAAAGATACACGAACACGATGAATTTTTTGGATGGATGATATATTTTGCTAAATTTACACTGATTTGGTGAGAACATCTACCGATAACGTTTGGAACAACAAACAGAAAAGAATAAAAAACATTGGGATTTGAACTTGGTTTGCAATCCTATCAGTATCATAGAGAAAGGCGTGGTTGAATTTTCTGTCGTTGCACGACAGGAAAAAATAACAAATCATCTTTTTATTCCACAAAGACGGAAAGCTTGGGCTTATTCACTTCAGATGGGGTGTATTTTTTTTACCCCAAATGTTTTTTGGAGCATATGTAAAAAAACAAGTTTCGACCAAAAATTGTGGTGTGGACTTTTTGGAAACAATGACATTGTGTCTCTTTAAAGGTGCAAGAGAGATTTCAAATAACAGGTGTCCTAAAAATATGACAATGAAATTCGGGATTTTTACATGGGGGAAAGCTTTCATAGCAAAAATAAGTACAAGCTTGTGATAGAGGAAAAAAATATGAAACACTAATATCACAGAAAAATAGGCGACTTGGCTGACATCTCCGTGCACCTTTAAATCTTTAGGACGAGAGCCAGACCACTACTACATTTAGTTCGTGTGCATGAAGAGGTGAACGCCCGGCTGACCTACAAGGTTACTCCGAAAGAAATTATAAAGTGATATAAGTCAAAAGTGCTATCGGTTGTATTGTATAATGGTACCAATTGGTTACACACCACCATGCCACGATATGGCACTAACTTACTTATACACACTAGTCTATGGGAAAATTGACAACTTGAGAATGTTTCTTTCAAAATTAGTTACGAATCACACAAATCACCAACAGTCAAATCGCCAGCACGAGATGCTCTATAGTCGGTACGCCTGAGTGTGGGCAAATCAGAGATATTAAAAACAGCGATGCCGTAGCCCGCGTTGAAGAATAGGCGGCCACCGGAACCGTGTTTTGAAAATTATAAAATATTCATTAAGGTTATCCATTCGAAAACTCGCATTTCGTACGCGGCATGCGCCAGTCGTACCCGTTGGCATGAACGGTACTTCGTTCTATGCAAAATGGGATATATGAATAAATTGGTACACCACCGCTTATGTAAAATCAGGTGAATATCTGAATAAATTGGTACACACGCTAGGGAAATAATACGCGCTGGGGAAAAGATGGTTACGGCTTTGAGCTGGGCGTTTGTATCAGAGTGTTATAAATAGAAATCTGTGGGGCAAATTGATGTGAAAATTGCTGAGCGCGGAGTTAATTGCCCTCAAATTTACTGCCAAAATGCCATTACATTTCCAAAACAATATCAGTTACGACCATATCGACCTGAAATTCCACAATTTTATTTTTATCTTTTAATTTGTATTTTTTTTTTTAAACGCGCGACTATCCATGTAAACGTGATCAAGGCGCTGTGCGGCTGCCATGAAAGGCGATCAGCACATCCGAGAAACCATAATTACCAGAATAGTTTATGCCAAGAAGCTCGATTTTAGAACGCAGGAGGAAAACGGAGTACCCGGAGGAAAAAAACCTGCTGGGAACGAGTATGGATCGAGAAACCAAAATTCACATAATAGGCCCACCGAGAACGAGTCCCTGCCGGGGATCGAACACGAAACTCATTGGTGAAAGGCGGGGGAGATACGCTGCGCCAACCGTTCCCCCAAAATTTATTAATACAACTAGTCCATTTTCAGCATTTTAAAAGTGGTTGTTTTCAGATGCAGTGCAAGAAAGTAGTCCAAACAAGATTTTTATTTTTGGTCTGCAACTATTTTCTTTCCACGCATCTGAAAACACCGCTTTTAAAATGTCTGAAAATGGACTAGTTGTATTAATAAAATTGCCAAACGGATAACGAGTGTGTACAAAGAGTGAACAATTTGTTGAACTCTACCGATACTCTGTAGCCAAAAGAAACTGTGAATAAATCTGTTTAGACATTGGTGCCATTTGGGTAAAGCTGAAGGCACCTACTTTTCAGGTCTTATTATATAGATATACATATAAAGTGTGTATGCCTTTGCAAACCTAATATGTAGTAGGGCACTTAAACATAGTGTTCCCAAAAAATACTAAACATCTTAATTGTATAAGGCTGAAAATGTCTGCTACCAATTTCCAAGCATTTCGTATAAAGGCAATTAAAACACTATGGACCGTTTAGGAGATATATAATGTAATATAAACAGTGTGTTTTGTAAAACAGGTCTATTCAAATATTCTTTTGGTTCAGAGTAGAATTAGAGTAAAAAACACATGGGTAAACAGTTGTACATAGATTACCTTATCCGTTGTAAAATTAGAGTGTAGGTTAGTGGTGTATGAACAAACTTAAACGTATAGCCCCAAAAATAAGTCAGGGGAAATTATTTTTGTATTCCATGGACAAAGTTTTCTAAGCCAAAACGATATTTCTAACAGTTAACACGGATTCATGGTTATGTGCTGATAAATCAGTATGGATTGCTAATGTTTGCATTTCCCTTTCTCTTAAAAACATAACATAATTCCCGTTTGTGAGATCAACAAATTACAAACACCCTGTATTGTTCCAGACCCTCCTAGTAAATAATGAACGGTCCCTTAATTCTAACTTTAATTTCACCCTTTCCATACATAGAGTAGTATGGCTTTTGTATGAAATGTTATTTGAATCTTACAATGTTGTAGATTAAATTCTTTCATTTATTTAACCCTCGTCAACCAAGGGTTTTTGTATACGTTCACGACCAAGGGGGGGTTTGGGGGGGGGGTGGTAACACCCCCCTCTCGAGTTATTCGGTACCAAAAGAAGTACCAACATACCTAGTATGGCGTTCCACAATGACGTCATCAAGTCCGCGAGCGGGCAAAAATTGGCATTTTCACAGAAAATAGCCGAAAGAAAATCGTTTTGCGCTAAAAAAAACGTCACGGCGAGGAGTATCGGATTTTCATGCGGGTTTTCAGTTCTAAATGATGGCAAAATGACTAGGTTTGTACATAAACTTAGCGTTGTAGAGCCATACTGTGATAATCTCTTCAAACAGGCACCATAAAATATCCTTGGGTGGCAACACCCTTCCCACCCTTTCGACTTGGACGGGATACCCTAACCCCGAGTGAAGGGTACGAAAGTTTTTGGCATTTAGCGCACCGGAGCGAAAGTTCACTAGGGGGGGGGGGAACACCTCCCCCCCCTGGTTGGACGAGGGTTAACCATTCTAGGCATACATTTTAGGCCTCATTACTCATTGTCAATCTCACAAATATGAATAAGGACACTTCTTATACATACGCTCTTCGAGCAATGAGGAGGCAATGCTGTAGGCCTATTAGTTAACACTGCAGCAGCCATTATATTATTATTTGAGGTCATATCTCTTGAGAGATAATGCCGCTCTGCAAACCTTAACCCTGACTGGCACAGTAATTCTCTACCTCAGGGTCCGTGACGCAAGGAGTTGTGGTGTGTGTGTGGGGGGGGGGGGGGACGTAAATAGGGGGGGGGGAAAATTCAAAAAAAGTCAAAATATTTTGTATTTTTAACGTTTTTTTATACCAAAAGTTATTTACATAGTCAAAATTGTCTAAATTTTGGGACCTTTTATCAAAACATCAGCACAGGTTAGACCTTTTTCCACTTTTGTGGAATTTGGGGGTGGTGCGACCGCCCCCGCCCCACAGCCACCCGGGTACAGGTTTACGTACGGCTGCTCTCCCCGTTCGGTTTTTACACGGTCCAATCACCAAGTCCGATGTTATGTGGTCATTGTTATCCAGACCATTTTGAAATATTGGATGCAAATATTATTCGGGGATGGCACGTTTAGCGAACTAAGGTTGCTGAATATTTGTCCCGGATATTTGTTCGCTGTGGATGGAATGCATTTTCAACATTGATTCGAAATTCCTCTTTGTAAAGTCTGCAGAATTTTTTGTACCATCGGTGGTGGTCATCTGAGATGTGCAGTGTAATATAGAACTAAGAGTTGTAAATTGTTCGTCAGGACTCGTAACAATACAATTGTAAAAACTATATACTCCTATATTAAAGTTTGTATAACTCTCTGTATTGTGTATTATACAAAGGCGTAAGATAAACAGAAAATGTCGTTAACTGAGAATCCATAAGCAAATGATTGTCTTGAAAAAGAAAGATAATAGTCCTCCATTTTCAGCCCGAATTTGGGAACTATGTATATACACACTAACAGTGCAGTACAGAGTTACAAGATTATCGCCAGTGAAAAGACGCATAAATCATTATGGCTGTATAGTATTATTAGTTGTCCCCTGTAGGTATTTATCATTTAGTCGACATGAATATTAAGTGGTAGGGCCTAAGAGAGAAGATTTAAATGTTTACTTATCTGGAGTAGCACAGACACAGGACAGTCGATCAAATCAAAGCACTTTCCAAAAAATCAGATGTAGGGGTTATAGACTAGGCCTGCTCCCCACTGGCACAGGCATAACAAAGTACAAATCAACAAGTATGGACTAATGGCACGGCAAACATTTTACTCAGTCCTTATAGCTCTTCTAAAATTCTGCTTGCCATTAAAAATATGCCCACCAAGACAACTACACCAGGTTTTCACAGGAATCACTAGTCTAGATAGGTAGAACAGTAGTTGATTCGCCGAGTAGTAAGCTACTGACATTAGGCTGAAACTAGGGACGGAAAATAGCTTTTCAAAGAGCTTGCCTCTTTGAAAGACTGCCTTATAGTCACCATTTGCTATTCTAAAACGCACTGGGGAATCTGAAAGTTTGGCAGAAGAAAGATGAGGAAGCAAAAGCTGAAATATTGTGTTGTATTGTCGCAGCAGGCAGCAGTCAGACCTAGGCTGTGCGGTGATCAAAAAGGCTTCATATTGGATGGATAGTGGCTCCTCAGAGGGAGGGACCCGAGAAAGAATAACAACCTAGGCAATTGGCAAGTTGGCCTCAGCAAAGAGGTGGAACCCTGGGCGCCTCCATGCAAAGATTTTTATTTTTTCACAAACCCAAAATTTGAACAGTGAGTCACATTCTTGTAGATTTGGGGGTCTTGACGTACGCCCCGTTTCCACCGAAAGTTTCAGTGGAGTTACTGATGAAATTCATCGCGTCCCGCGCAAAGAATGATTGAAAGATCCAAGATCGAGCATCTGCTGTGCGTGTCCATACGTCATTTGAACGTAGCACCCGGGGTGCTGGGTGGGTAGCCGTGCATGATAGGGGGCCAGCCTGTTCAGTTTCTGTGTATCCAAACGGAGGTAATGCACGAACGTGAAAATTACTTAATGGAAATAGGCAGCAGACAGACTGTCACAATCAGAGGCCAGGTGTGGACAAACTGACCTCTCACATGGACTAGCGGGCTGCTGCATAGTTGAATGGTCGCCGAGAGACACAACAGGAAGTTTGGTTTTTACCTATAAAATATGGCGGAAACAATGAATAATCTGATGCTGCCACACATTACACCACGATATTATTGTGGTTTGACAAGGTGTTTCGTTTGCAGTGTTTCCCGCCCTATTGTATAGGGCAAAAAACAACTTCATGATGTTTCAATCGGCGATCAGACCCGCCATCCCGTCTCGAGGTCAGTGGGGCTGGACTGGCACGACCAGAACAGTCTCTTCCGCTGATGCACAAGATCAGTACATACATAGCTGTTATGTATGTAAAGTACAGACCTAATACTTGTAATCATCATGCAATACGTAAAACATATTAATTACCACTAGAACCCGGTATCATTCTAACTAATGATTAAAAATAATTAGCATGAGATTGTTGAGATGTCAGATTAAATAACGTGGCAGTTTTAGTTTTGTTCCATTCAAGGTCTCAATATTAAGCAGTGTCCACCTCTCCAAACTTCGTCTTGAGGGCCTCGGGTTCTTAATAATAATAATAATTCATAATCTTAATAATTTCGATTTATAACGCGCACGTGCCATCCAAAGCGATGCTCAAGACGCGATTTCCAATTATTTATTATTATACGCTACCAGGGGAGGAAATCGTCATATCATAACTCATTTCGCTTCATCTGGTTAGAAGCAAAACCTATTAGCACTTCGATTGAATATCACACATAACAGCTCCAATGATGTTTGGGTCATCGAGGCCAATTACATAAAGACGTAAGTTCCTTGTTCAAGGACACAAGCAAAAACGTTGGCCACAGCGGCGGCCTCAAACTCAAGATTTCAACAACCCACTTGAAAGAGCACTACTGATATGGGTTTGATTCTTAAAAGTTTAAATAAACAAACTTGCACTTGAAGGTGGTATAACACACCACAAAAACGATTCATGTAAAATCCTACCCACATTCTGCGCATGCCAAATACTACCCAACTGCGTATTGTCCCTCTTTCAGTACTGATTACTGAGATATAGAATAAGTATCATGAAATTTAAGCTCATTTCGTGCATTTTATACCATTGCGGACTAAGTTTCTGATACTCCATTTAATATTCGGAACCCAGTTTTGTCATCGAACTCATTTTGCAGCCATTGTCCATAGTCCATCGTCTAATATTCCCCCCTAAAACTCTTCTAATCAGTATTATTATCTCTATAATAATACTCGTAGTCTGTCCGTCTGTCTGTCTGACCGCGTCTATTTTCTCGGAGACCGAGGGTCCGTCGGTTTCATGAAACTTTGGTGGGTGTGTGCCCCGTTGACTTCCGAAGACGAGTTTGTATTGGTTAGTGGATCAAAGGTCATCGGGTCATTCAATGTCCAAAGGAGGTCAATTGGGTAAACTTTGTGTAATGACATGAAAACTTGGTGGGCCGATTGTTGATGGCCGGGTCATTCAATCCAGGTGATCGCGAAACCCAGGTGATCGCGAAACCCGTGACCGGTGCCTAGTTATTATTATTGTCTTTCAATATTGTTATTTTGTGCAATGTATAAAATGCGGTTATCAGACAAGTCCATTTCATATTTTGATGTAGTCTATCTTAGCGGCAACTTCTTGTTTTTCATTGCAGAAAAACTCAACTCTAGAGTACTATCACATTCGTTTTGTCATTGGCCCAATGCCGACAATTTGTACTACAGTTAGACATCTTGTACATGTACGTTACCATTTGAATTTGCAAGTGTTCAATCGGTGTGCGTGGGGTGGTTAAGGGTTTCGTTTGCCTCTAGAGCTGGTATTCAGAGCTTTTTAATCGCCTATTTTCAGAAATCCAAGGGATTGTTTTTTTTTTGTGTGGGGGGGGGGGGGTGCTGCTACGGGCCTGTTAAACTAAAACACTTAGTGGCGTACACTTGTGTGGGATCTGCCCCCTAAAAAATTATTGATTTCGCACACATGCTAATTTACAGTGAAACCAACATAGGCATATTTATACTTACAAATTTTAAACATTATGCTTGGCCCCCCTGGAAATATGTGTGCCCCCCCCTTCACCCCCGGAAAAAAATGGTTACACCGCTGAAACACCTGTCTACTTCCATGAAGCATGACTCCCCAATGCTTCTAATCACCTTTTGTATGTGGACACCAACAAAACATTTTTTTGAAAGCCTTTTTCAAAATTTTTTTTATAGTGATCCTCATTTTGTAATTAAAAATATTATTTTATTTCGGGTTGTAACTTTTCAGAAGATCCCTAAATGAAACAATAAAACTTGTTCACAATTTGCAGAAAAAAATAATGGAATCTAACGGAAGTATCGTCCGGATTGAAGTCCGCCCTATGTAAGAGTGTTTTTATATTAGCCGATGCTACTCTTTTGTCAAAACTATTTTTACGAAAGGCACAACTAGCAATATATATCCTTCATTATGACATGGTGGGTAAAAAAAACCTTGACTCTGATTGTGTCCGCCATTTTGAATTGTTCAGAAACCATATATCTAACATATTTGGTATCACTGAAAGCTTGGGTCATTATCTTTAATTTACTGTCAAAATCATTCACATCGGTTAGGTATAGACCCGAGCTACATCGTTTGAATCAAGTAGTCGGTTTCTGCTCTGTCCTCGTATTCACATTGCCAGAACGCGTTCAGCGAAGGAAATCAGTGTCCAGAAGAAAATCAGGCTATTTTTGTCATCACATATTCTTGATGTGAAAGACTGGTCGCTCGTCCTATACGTAACCGATTGGAATGAGCTTTGCAGCAAATTAAAGATAATGAAATAAGCTTATCCGCAGATCCACATATTTATATATAGATTATTTAAAATTCAAAATGGCGGCCAAACTCAGGGTCAAGTTTTTTTTTTACTCTTTACTCACCCTGTAATGTTTTGCTTACGGGTTTTTGTTTCTGGCAAGAAATATAAATCTTAGCAATATCTTGATCAATAGAAACTGAACAATCGTAATCATCAGATCATGACATTCGACTGTTGCCAACAAAATGGCGCTGTCCTGGACGGGAGTCATGTTGCAATGGCTTCGTCGCAGCACAGCTCACACATTCCGACTTCTTCATCCCTTACGCTCATGCAGGAATTTTCAAGATCTGGGCAGGTAGGTGGACCACAAGCTCGAGAGAAGTTGTGAAATTCGCTCGAACTAAAGTAAGGATGTCTGAAGAAAAAAACATTCAAATAAATTTGAGTGTTGATACCAAAGATCATATAACATTTGGTGGGCCCAATTTTTGAGTTAAGACCAGAATGCAATTTGTTGATAATAATAATAATATATATAATACACCGACTGTTGTATAGCGCTTATTACATCAACTCGATCCACAGCGATTGTTGCCTACTATTATTATTACGCCCGCATCAGCGAAATCGTCAACAATCATTTCGCTTCACCTAGGGCGGCAGCTGGCCAAGCAACACAATACTATCAGCACTTAGATTGTTAATATTCCCCGAATAGGCTATGGGCCCAAAAACCCCCCCCTCTCTCGAAACCCTCCCCCCTTAGCGATTTTCATTCATCATGTTTTTCTAATAGATTGGGTCATCAGCTATCAGAATCCCGCTTGTTTGCCATTTTAAAATGGTTGGTGGGTGTGCGCGCCAGAGCCATTGCCATGGCAACGAAGTAACGAAAAATGAGAATTTAGAAAATGTCGTATCTTTGCACTAAACAAACATAAAAAACGTGCTCAAGGGTCAATTTATATGTATTTCAAGCTTCCCATGTGATTGCAAGCAAAATCAGTTATTGCGGTCACAGAATGTTGATTTATGGTCGTTACCGTGGTAACACGGTCTCAAAAATTAGCTTTTTGAGGGAAAGTAATCTATTTTTAAAAGCAAAACCCTCCCTCCCCTTAGAGAGGTCATTCATTGAGTTTTTGTGTTAGCGTGGATCCTCAGCTATCAGAATCTGCTTGTTTGCCTTTAAATTGGTGGTGGGTATGGGTGCCAGAGCCATTGCCATCGGCAACGCATTATGAAAATGTGAATTTAGAAAATGTCATATCTTTCCAACTACACAACATTAAAAACATGCTCAAGGTGACAATTTATATATATTTAAGCTTCCCATTTGATGGCAAGCAAAAACAGGTTATTTGAGGTCATCGAATGTCGATTTATGGTCGTTACCAGGGTAAACACGGTCTCAAAAAATGTAGCTTTTTTGAGGGGAAAATTTAATATTTTTAAAAGCGAAACCATCCCTCCCCGTAAGATTGTCATTCATAGAGTTTTGGTTAGCTTGATCTCAGTATCAGACATCTGATTGTTTGCCTTTAAATTGGTGTTGGGTATTGGGTTGCCAGAAGCCAGTTATCATGGCAACGCAGTAATGAAAATGTGAATTTAGAAAAGTCATATCTTTCCAACTACACAACATAAAAAAAACTGCTATGTGTCAATTCTAGGTATTCAAGCTTCCCATTTGATCGCACAAGGAAGATTGGGTTATTTAAGGTCATAGAAATGTCATTTTACGGTCGTACCTGGTTAACACAGTCTCGAAACTGATCTTTTTGATGGGAAAAATTGATGTTTTTAATTGAAACACACAATAAACCACAATTTAAGGCCTAGGTATATGGATTTAGCTGCCCAGTGATTGCATCAGATATAAGTACTAAGGTCATGTCCATGGCAATTAGGATGGTTGGTTGCATTATTACACCATGAACAAAAATTAGGAATTTGAAAAAAAAACAAAAGACTTAAAACAATCTGACGCTATTATCAGGTATTTATGAGACCTTCCCCTTATGGGATTTTCATCCATCAGGTTTTCTGTTAGTTTGGGTCCCAAGCTATCAGAAGCTGCTGTTTGCCTTTTGTGGTGGTGGGTGTGAGTGCCGGAGCTGTTCCTATAGAAACACCACTATAAGAGCTTTGAATTTCGGAAAATGTTAGAATTGCAAACCCCAGACAAACCCATGACAACATGCAAGATGGCCATCTGGAACATGACATCCAGATGTTTTTGACCTTTGACCTTGACATCATCCATATAGGAAGGAACCCCTATTGACCTAAACCCAAGTCTGGTTTAAATCGGACTTCAAGTTTTCGAAGAAGACCTGCAAACAACGAAAAAACTAAACAAACTGGAGGCAAACCCTTTCCACGTAAGGAATAGTCACCTTGAACAGGATTCGCCAGGAGTCGGTCAATTCAACAGCAATATGTACCGATGGGGGCTGCGCCCATCTCCTGGCTGCCAATGTGGCTCTCTATCACAGACTGCGGATTGACATTATCAATGAGTGCCTACCTTTCGTCCACTGTTGGATATAGACCCACAAACCAATCAAAACAGCTGAGACTGACTCCACCACTTCTCTTAAACTCATTTACTGCTGCCTCATAAACGCAATAGAAGAGATCGCTGCCAATACCAACTGACCAGTTCATCTGGAAGCATTTCACATTCTGTCCATTGGTAATTCCCAATTTATCACTACCGAGAACCGCCGTGACTATTGTAGGGCTTTGGCCAATCTGATATGCAAAATCTCACAAATGTAGCATCTGGGCACAAGAAGAAACCCCATACCACTGTTAATTATATTAGACAACTCCCTAAATAGTCAGGACCGCATTGACCGAATACACGCGAGCCCGCAGTGATTCGACCGTACCCCAGAAATGTTTTCGCCTCACGGAACACAGAAAACCCTTCCAACGAACTTATTGATGGTGGAGAACAAGTAAAAAGGTCGCGTAAGGTCGTAGAAGGAAGATATCCTACCCTAGTTGCATCCCCCCTCTCACTCCGAGAAAGTGTCCACGGCATTAGTCATAGGTGTTACCATGACCTATTTACATATATAATACCCACTTGGCTCAACCGGCGACGGAGTGGGGTTGTAGAAGGTAGCAAATGCCAATGCCACTCCGTAGATGCTCATCTTCGTACTCACCTAATGCTACTGTTTCAGCTGCTACTGGCGGTTGAAAGGTGGTAGCCAGAACTCCAACTGACATTGTGACGAAAGTTCGGGATGGAGGGCCGTTTATAGATATCCCGGGGACGCTTGGCTTGAATATCATGTTGCTCTGACCAAGGAGCCAGTCAACCGATCAGGAGTTTTTGTTGCGAATTACAGATGGAATGAGGAAATCAGCGGCTCACTGTGTCCTTAGCTACAGGGCCATATGGTGGCCACTGCAGAGATAAAGTGTTGATGAGAAGTACGAAGATTCTTACGGCTCAAGGGCCCTCTAATCTGAACAAAGTTTCTTCTAGCGGCAGACAACCTATGTGAGATTGTAGAGCAAATACGGTTTTGATGTAGAAAGAATCTGATATTCTTCGCCAAACAGACTGCTGAAGATAGAGACCCATGTCCTCATTGCGGAGGTGGGTCTTGTCTGTAGGCAAGGCGTGGACATTCCGAACCCCTATGCCAGAAGGCCCACTATCGAAAGGCAGTCTATTTGGAATTGCAGAGAAAACTAAGCTTCGGATGGGTTTTAATCCTCCGACACCAAAGGAATTGAAAGAAGGTCCAGTGGCAAATCCTACTCTGGAACAAAGATACGAACCAGGGGGGAACGCGTCGTTGAACAGATCCTTTACAAGAGGGAACTGTAGGAAACTATCACCAAGCTCTTTTGAGTCTGTGGCTATGGCTGTTTGGTAATTCCTGAAAGTTAGGACCCTTCCTCCCTTGAAAAGACATGAGTGGGAATTTGGACAATCTGGCTACAGTGGCACAAATAGGATCGATCTTTGTCGGCCACCATGCATGGGGAAACGGCGGCGGAGTCGATATCAGAATCATAAGATAAAATGTTGAACTCCGCTTTGCTGTAGCGCAGCGAGCCCAACAGCCTGTTCAGAAAGTATCACATTAGTATACGTCTGTAGAAATGCACCAGACAGAAAGTTCAGGATCTATTGTGTACTCTGGTACAATGGGTCGGCCCGAAGGACTCTACCAGTTGCACAAATAGGATAGATCTTTGTCGGCACACCATGCATCGGTAACGGCGGAAGTCAAACAAGTGTATATTATGATTCTGATCGCCCCTTACTATGGGAAGCCGAATCGGTTCTCTATCAAGCAGAACTAGCAGCCTGGGAAAACAAGCTGCTGTGGCCACAATGGGCGGCTACCACAGGGCCAAGGCAATCCTGGAGAGAGCCACTTTCTCCGAGAACTCCCGGGATCGATGGCCGACTGGGGAAAAAGGCATTAGCATAAGTCTCCACAGTCCGCCGCACAGACAGCACCTTCTTCGTACGGGGATATGGGTCCCAAGAGTAATAGGTCAGAAGGTGATGATTCACGGCTAAGGTGAACAGGTCTATGTGTGGACCCTCCACGTTATTGAAGATTGTGCGGCAAAACCACTGGCACTCAACGAGGACCCTAGGACCTTCTGCTGTGTCTGGGATTGGAGACCTTCCCAGGATAGAGCGTCGGCCAGCAAATTTCCCCCTCTGAGAACATGGGAGGCTAACCAACCGGATTGTCCCAATTATCGGAACCACCGAGCAGCCCCAAAAAGGAACTCCTGACACCACATATTTTCTCAGCAGACCAGAACCACCTTCGCCCCTTACCAAAGGTAGTATCGGCGCCACTACAGCAGAAAGACGGCCAACAGGGCAATGACGATTGTCCATCGTCGATTGACGAGTCATCGGTCGATGACGATTTGTCCCCTCCCCCTTCTCAAGAATTCAGCAACTACATGAAACCAAAATGGGTGAAGGTTCTGGGAGGGAGCCATTGAGTTTAATAGAAATGATGAACACAGGGAGGGCTCAAATCACCCCCCCCACACACAACCACAAACCCACAGGAAATTGCAGCCATCGCTGAGAGGACTTGGATGCGGGAACATGGTAATACAGCATATTTCTTTAATTACAGTGCAGCGCTCCCCAAAAGCCTTCTGAAAAACCTTCACGACTGCGGTTAATGCTTCCATATGGAAATGCAGGAGGCCACTTGTATCTGTAAAGAGGCTTGGGGATAGGTGTCCATTCCCCTGACTTCTTTGCAGTGAGAATAAAGTAGAATAGAAACCATATTAACCGGAATGGCAGTCGTATATACTGGTCCCTTGGCCAACTAACGAGGAAAAACTCGAAATTATAGCCTTCCTCCGTGAAGAGTAGGATGGGAACTGGGTTCTGACGGCCTCCTGGGGATGGGGGCGGGCGGTGAACTCAAGGCGGTTCCCGAAGAGACCACTCTGCGATTGAATTTTGGGTTGTCTTGTCTACATTTATATTTCTCAAAAATTACATTTCAGCATGGCAATGCCAATTAGTCCCTGAATGTATCTGTGCTGTAGGCTGCCAGTTTTGAGGTGGTTGCCTGGTGGATAGGCATCCGCATAAGTGATCGGAAGGTGAGTTTGATTCTGCTCCGGTGGCATTCTTAGAAAAAAAAATCCTGCTACTAGGGTGCTTTGGTGCTTGTCATTAACTGTTATATAAAAGTAAATTTGTCACATATCTGGGTGTGTAAAAGATGTTAATTTCTCTGATTTCATAGATTTCAGTAACCATTGCATCATTCGTTGATCCCCAAGTGTGTGTTCTAGTACACAATGCGTGCCCCTCATTACCTTCTGTAGGAAAGACACCAGTTGGCATACCGTTACCCAAATAACCCAAATCTGACGTCATATCAAAAAATAGCAGCGTAGAGGTGTTTCTATGCATGATTTGTACAAAATATGGATTTTGTGCCAAGTTTAATTTCAATACACTGTGTTTGCCATGGCAACTGGTCTGTGCTCATATATATCATCAACATGATGGCACAGAAGACGATTGTGATAGCTAAGGGGTAATAGCTAACTGAAAAACATGGTTAAGAAAATAATAGTCTATCCTAAATTAACATGTTTCTCGTATGTAAACATCACAAAAATCCAATTTTAAGCGGGGTGTTGCCCATGGTAATGACGAGGTGTGTTTTGCATAACAATGGTCTTAGGTGTCGCTAGATCATAATGGCCAATTCAAATGGGCAGCTCAAAGTGTATAACCTATTGACACTTAAATTGGGTTTATATGTTGTCTATTTACAATGAAATATTTTCCTCAAAAATACCCATTTTTTAAGAGGGGCGTTGCCATGGAAACGGCCAAAATTCAACATAATCATGACCTTAAAGGACCCAGATTGTGATTGCAATCAGCTGGCACAACTCCAAATAATATATGTAGACACTTGAATGGTGTTTTTAATGTTGTTTACTTGCAAAGATATGAAATTCAAGTTTCGTCATTATTGAGTTGCCATGGCAAACTCGCAGTAACACTCACACCCACCACTAATTAGATGGCAAACAAGCATATTATATAGCTGAGGGGTCCTGATAAAACTGAAAAACATCGTGAAATGAAAATCTATAAGGGGGGGGGGGGGGGGGTCCAGGTGGCCCATAGCCTAATACAGATTACCCGAATATCGTTGGGTTGCGAAGCAGTGAGTGTAAGTCAAGTGCTTGCACAAATACACAGCACATTGGCCCCGCACGGGGCTGAACCCGCAACCATCAGATCATGAGTCGGACGTCATATCCACTGGACCACATGTTTGACACCTATTGAGAACCTCCTAATTGGAGCGGAATCCCGCCTTATTTTAAAGGGGGGGGGGGGGGCGGGAAACTGCCCTAACTCTAACAAGGAAAAATAACGCTACCCGCTTTTTGCGGGTGTGATCGTCGGGTGGTAGTCATTTTCCTTCTAGGGACGTAAGGAATAAAGACGCACCCAACAAATTTTGAAAATTGGAATACGCATGTCATTTTGAGTGTAGGATTGGGATTAAATACTTTTTAGTAATACACATAACCCATATGTCGTCAGCCGTTTCGCGGTATGTGCATGGTGGTCAAAGGGTTAAATGAGCGGTCACAGCGGGTCCGTGAGGTCACAACATGGGGGCCACTAACCAAGGAAAAAGTGTATCCAAGGTCAGGAAAATGTGCGAAAGTAGGCAAGAATGTTGGGTATGCTGCATACAAAGCTCACCAATTAACTGAGACAACCCTTCTCCAGGTTAGAAAGAAATTACATCCTCAAGCTTTGGAGCTATGCAATACGGCTGCCTTGCTCGTAGCTTCTGACTGAGTGCTGGCTTCGATACCATTGACAATGATATTTGATTAAAAGGCTTGAACCAAGTTTTAGTACACAGTCACTACTCTTGCTGGTTTCGATCATATCTAACGGGACCGAAGTACCCATAATGATGGTTAACCATGAAATGTACAAACAGCATATTTTCAACGACTCTGTCTAAGGGCCAATTGTAGGCCTCAAGGTTTCATTATGTTATACTTATCCAGTCGGTGGAATTGTTAGGAATCCATGATGTTAACTTCAGTTCACTCGTAATGATCTGTATGTGTAAAGAAACCTCGGGGTTATGTTGATTCCACCATGGTTAAGTCCAATCAGATTGGAACTCTCTATATGAGTGTAAATTACCTTATTCGTAACTTATGCAGTATTCGTAGGTTTATCACTGTTGATGCTTGCTACCATGCTGTGCGATCTTTGGTCTTGTCCCGCATTGACTATGCCAACTCATTACTATACGGAGCCAATGAAATAGATCTCGAAAGAATCCAGCGCTTGCAAAATAAATTCAAACATTCAAAGAGCTCTTTGGGAACCTGTGGGAAATAATTAAGGCAGCAATTGTAGAGCTCAAGGAGTCACTCCTTTGCTACCGGGCCGAAGTTTTTCAGCTGCTCAGTTGAGATGTTGTCAAGGCCTACTGCTTTTCCTGGTTGAAGTTTAGTAATACCGGTTTCCAGTTCGTCCATGTTGAAGGGGCGAGTGAAACCAGGGTCGCCGCTATACCTCAATACGGTCTAGTTTGATCTTCTTGGGCTTCTTGCTGCACTTACCATTTAAAAGCAGTTGGTGGGCAACTTGGTTGGGTGTGACATTTGGCTGCTGTAGAGGTTCTGGTGGATCCCCTCGAAGCTTTCGGATGGTACACCATGCTTTCTTGCTGTTATGTATCACATCGGTGGATTCAATTAAGGTGTGCCAGGTTTTTTTTATCTTTTCCTGGGAGATCCTCTCCGACACTTCCTTTCCTTTAGCACTTAGCAGTTGTTATAGCTGAGAAAGGGTCAGCTTCAAACATGGTGGCATACTCTTGATATTATTTAGCACATTCCTTGGAAAGACCTGGTATGTATTCTGTCCTATAGCCTCTTGGTACGAATCTCCGGGCAGTCTTGTTCACTGGTTGGGCAAATTTGTCATAGTCATGGGGTTTTGGAGCAATCCTCTTCTCGTTCTAAAACAAGTCATCAGTGAATCCTTGCCAGTCTGCTTTCCTATAGTTAAAGCGCCGCTTAAAAGGCACTTTGTTTTGTCTTATGGCAGCGTTGACTTGGATACCGATCGGTCGATGTTGAGTTAGCGGTACAGGATCCAGAACAATCTTGCTACACAGGTTAGAGATATTTTTTCTAACAATAGCTAGATCAGGGTTGTAACCTCTCATACAACGGGCACTATAGAATGATGGCGGCAGATTAAGGGTCGTGAAGGAGACGTAGATGTTGACTGTCTAACCATTCTTCTACAGCTTGTCCGTTGGTTTCATTGTAGCCCCATCGCCAATGAAGGAATGAGATTTGGTCCGGGATTTGGTGGAATTCCCGAGATTGAATTGAGGGTGCTTGAAATCTACTGATGGAGGTTTGTAGACTGATGTAACTATGACAGCTGAGCTCAATGGTGAGGACTTCGATGTTGTTGTCAGCAGACATTGAGGTTGCTTCTACAATGGTGCCTGTTTTCACATTACAGCACTTCCTTGCTGTCGATGTGGTCTCTCGATGGCAAGGACCATTCCTGGTATGGTTGGGCGATGCTTATCAGTTACTCTGTGGGTTTCATGCAGTCATAGGACATCGCATTGGATATTGTTACACATGTCAGCGATGATGTTACATTTTGCATTAGAAAAACCCTCCACATTCAATGAAGCTAAAGTCACAGCTAGACCTTAGAAAAGGGCTGCGCTGGCCTCTAGTCATGATATGGGAATACTTGAGAATTGATGTTATGGAAGAACAGTGTTTGGTGGTGTAGAGATTGGCTTCAATGGCGAGCAGTTACTGACAGGGGAGACCACAGGACCGGTCTCTACTTCTCAAGATTGCTCTTGGTTTTTGTGGTTTTATTCAAAATATTAGTAGAACTCGGATTTGGCATGAGTAAATTCAAAAATCCTTTTTTTTAAAGGTGCAACGAGAGAGTTCAAGTCATCCATATTTTCTGTGATATGTAGTGATTTCATATAGATTAGATGCTCAATAGATCCCCTACCTTTTATTTGGTCACAGAAATAACTTAAAATGAAAACAAACGTTGATTTGTATATGATTATTTCAATAGAAAACATAGGCTGAATTTTGTATTTGCTCCTATACGAAATTAGAAATGTCAAGATGTTGTACCAAAGAAACAGTTCTCAACTTAATCCTTACAGATGGGGATATTTTTGATATAAAGCTTTACACCAGAGCCAAAATAAGAATTTTTCGGGACACCTGTTATTTGAAATCTCTCGTTGCACCTTTAAGTTAGACATTTAGAAACGGCTCTTTCTAATGACATATTATTTTATAAGGAATTCCTCACAGAGTTTTTACTAAACTACAATAAAAATAAGTAAACTTCTTTTTGAATCAGCCTGTATACTCCTGGTTAAACCCCTCAACCGTCATGACAATTTTAACCAACAGATTACAGCTAAGTTTAATTGTTGGAAATATCAAAAGTTTCACCGGCATGCGCAAAAGCGCTGTGTTGTGCGCAGAACTCTCAACTTGGAGAACATTTTCAACCTGTGAACGCCATTCAGGCTCGCGTTATCTGTAAAGAACTACTATTTGTATTCATTCTTGAATTAATGATTAAGAATGTCAATGGACATGTCCAGGCAAAAGTGTGATAATTTTTAAACACCTGAGATTGTACACGGTACAGCAAATCGAAGGCGCGTATTAATTACGGACTGATTGATACACAGACACAAACACATAGCCCCGGAGCTAGCAGACAATTGTAACACATGTGAAGTACAAAATGTTTGAGTGAGTAAATATGTTGAAAGACTAACAGGGACCCCTGAAAAGTGATTTTAGTCCCGGGGCGGGGGCGGGTACTCGACCCAAAAATTGGGTACAGGTGTGCGTCCGTCGGGTAAAAAAAATCGACTTATGTTTATAGTGACCAAATTGTACACTTGAATATATGACCCATTTATATAGTTGGTCCCGAAATTCCGACCCATTTCTGTTAGTTGCGCTTTGAAATTTCGCACCCATTTTCATAGTAATCTTCCGCAAAATAGGCCCTTTTTTCATAGTAAAATTTCCGAAATTCGGAAAAAAATCAACCCATTTTCATTGTGATTTTACTGAAAATCAGAAAATTGGACCCATTTATAGAAATTGGGACAAAAATTTGAAAAATGACCCATTTCTATAGGAGCAAATGATCACCAAAAATGAACCCAATCCAATTTAGTAGAATGTGGGAACAAAAATGTGACCGATATCGGCGGCGGCACATATGTACCTACCCTTTTCCACTGAGTACCCCCCGGGTCTTTAAGTGCCACAAGTGGTTGCCTTAAGGAGGAGGGGGGCAAGAAAAGTTTGTCACAGGGATCAATTCTTAAATTGATCCATTCATGATGAAAAAGGATTACTAGTTATTTGTCTAACCAAGGGATTCAGGAAAGGTTAGTTAGAGTTATAGATTAAAACAGCAAAAAATCATAAAAAGGGTCATTTTCGGTTGTACAGGGGTCAAATTTTAAGTTGCTTCGATTTGGATAAAAAAATGGTTGCAAATTATTGGATGGTGGAACTAATAGGATCAAAATAGGAATAGTTCTTGACTGTCTAACATACTTAGTTACCGAATGGAGAGGTCAATTCGTCGCCCACATCACATACTGGCATATTTGCAAAAACACGTGTGTCCGAGAAAACGCAATTCAAAAATCTACGTGGACATTTCATGTCTATAAGGTAAACCGAGCAAAAAGAAACATCTAGGACTTTCCTGTTTGAAGAAACATTTTAAAGTCCAATATGTAACCATAAATCCAACTTAAAACTGCAATTATATTATCCTTAATAGGCTACAAAGTTAGTTATAAGTCGTATGTTGAACTCACAAATAATGTATATTGCAAAATACAACGGCATAGTACACCGTTGTTTTTCAACGTGCGTAAAATAGATCACGATGTGAAAAGCTTTGTACGACAATAACGATGGAAATACGTCAAAAGAGGTCTGTATGTGAAATCCTTTTTATTTTAGGATCGCAAAATAGAACGCTATAATCAAACCGTGTAATAATGGCGATTTTAAATACGACAGTATGTGACATTCGGATATGAGATTTTTCCTGAAAATGACACAATCTGTAATAATAACTTAATTAGGCTCCTCACATTTTGAAAAACTTTGTGGATGTCAATAACCTCGGATGAACTAAGTCAGTAGGGGCGGAATTTCGCAAAAATCTCAAAAGGTGAAATACGACAGTATGTGATGCGGGCGACGAATTTTCCCATTGCATTCAATGGGTCCCGTACCTGTCATTCTGTCAACCTAATTTCAATCACTTTCAACCTTTTGTACTTGAAGTGTTACAAATGTCTGCTAGCTCCCGGGTGTTTTCGGAGTAATCTTATACAAGGGTCACCCTTTCTTCGAGCGTTGTCTGTTTTCAGTTTTTTAGAAGCTGTACCTACCCCACACTTTTCAGTTCATGGCGGATTAACATCGCTTGTTATAATGTTGTTCCTTTATCTGCTCTTCAAGGCATTCAGCTTCGCTTCCGCCCTCCGCGTTATTCGTGAAACAGAGAAGCACATAAGGCCTCTGATATAACAATAAAAACTTAAATCAATAACAGCACATTTTTGAAAACCGCCTGCCCAATCACTTGTCAAAATTTGAGATTTTTGCCAGTTGTGTTGTTAAGGTCAACGAGAGACCCCAATAGATTTCTTACTTGTCTTTGGTTACAGAAATGCCTTGAAGCGAAAGCACAAGGCGATTTTCATTTGCTTAATTTCAATAGAAAACAATAGGCTAATTTCGTATTTGCTCCTATACGAAATTAGAAATTTCACAATTTTCTGTCCCAAATAAATAATTTGTCAGCTATATTTCACATGGGGAACATTTTTGATAAAAAGCCTTACTTGATGCCAACATCAGAAGTTCATATTTTTAGGGACACCTGTTATGTGAATTCTCTCGTTTGCACCTTTAATTGTCCTAGTGACTACACCCTGGCACAAAAAGTATATTGGCATGTTTTCGATCAGTATTGTGCCAACGTCCAATAACCATTTTGAAAGTTTTTGAAATATACATTTTGTTGCCTGGTCTTTCTCTCATTTAACAACCTCGCTTGTAAAATCGCGTGCAAAATGGCTGATATAGAACGCCCTGACCGAAAAGACCAAAACCCCAAAACCAAAAGTTTGCAGTTTTTGGATTTTTCAATGGCATTGCAGTGAACTGGACACGAACACTGTCCCACAATCAAAATTGCAAGTAGGCTTTGCGCTCGTAAAATCAGTCGAAGACCTCTGGTGTAAAATCATACACACGTCTTATTGCGTTGTACCCAACAGTGAACAATTGAAAATCCGAAAAACTGCAACTTTTGGTTTGGGGGTTTTGGTCTTCGGGCGCTCTATCTCATTCACCCATTTTTACGCTTTTTTTACAAGCTAGGTGTTTAATGAAGCCCAAGACCTCGGCAACAGAATGTATATTTCGAAAACTTTCAAATTGTCTGACTTTGGCACAATACCGATCCAAAACATGCCGAGATACTTTTTGTGCCAGGTGTAATACCTGCGCGTGGTAATGCTGTCAGAAATGCGTATTTGTCTTAAAGAAGTGATTGGGTAATTAGAATCGGATCCTGATTGTAATTTTTAATGGCGGAGCTGGAAACGCCAATTTATGTCCAACCTGATGAAATAGTGCCAGTTCACGAAAATGACTCTAACTGGAGGACTTTGCCCTGAACCGACGGAACACTAATGCATGAGCGTAGACACAAAGAATGGAATATCAAAGTGATTTCAACATCATTGTTTTGAACAACAAAATATAATTTAGAGACATTTTATCATATTGACATCACATTGAAATTCCTGTTATTAGGATTTTTGAAAAAGGAATGACCACAGCTGAAAGATTGAAATATAGCATCAATGGGTGGCAGAGGTAAAAAACAGGCTGAAATTAAAGGAAAAAGCTAAAAAATACTTACTTTTTGCAGCATAAAAACGAATACAGCTAAAAAGCGGACTTTCACAGGCCTGCAAAATGTAACATTTATGGCGATAAAAAGTTTGGAATTCATCCATCAACCCATCAATCCAATCGATCACCCAAATCATCCATCGATCCATCGATCGATGATCGATCAATCATCATCAATCAATCACTCAATCACTCAATCATTTTTTCAACCATCTGCAATCAATCATCAATCAATCAATCATCAATCGTCATGCAGCTATACGGTTGCCCATTTCTCCACCTCACCCATCCCCTCCATTTTCGCAGGCATTGTATGACCAATATATAGAGAAAAAACTAGTTAAATAGTTTTGATATTGACGTGAATTAGACTTTTACACAGGTCCAGAGGTACTGATGTTCACATCCTAAACACATGCATGGCACACATTTGTCCAAGAGGCTTTTTTTCCAAAGTAGTTCTTGGGTTTGTAACGATAACATCCCATTGTCTGGGGACATTACAAGAAACAATAATCAGGACCTGAATTGGTCTATCTTTTATTCATCCTGTCATCCACTGTTTGGAAAAACTACCCGTAATGCATACTTGTAATAAAAGACTCACATCTCTATACGAAATGAAAGTGGGACATTCCTTAATATTCAAGTCACTATTAAGTACTAGATTACATTCCTTAAATTTACTATACTGGACTCCAAAAATACCGAGAGAAATGCTGTAAACCGTCCACACACGGTAAATGTCACTGTAACAGGAGTTTAGAAAACTGTCAAATTTTATTTTACTGTAATTTTTACAGCATTTTAATTGTTATTTTCACCGAGCACTCTAAATTTACAAACATTTGTTGGTAAATGATAATTGCATCAATATTTTTCTGTAAGTCGTCCTTATTTTCAGTATCAGCCTCTAATATAGGGATATGAAAAAGTTAGCATTACTTCGTAAATTAAAGACCTCAGTTAAAAAACAGGCGCTCAAACTCGGATTTACGCATGGTATTATGTCCCCGCCTCATGTCTCGATCATACATGCTATAATGCACTACGATGTATAAAGTATACAATATGAACCCCACACGTTTCCCCCTCCCTGACCCCCGCCTTCCCCCTCCCTCACTCTCGAGGCCTCCCCGGACACCCCACCCCTCCCCCTCCCGAGACACCTCAGCCCCACCTTACCTCCCCTCCCCTCCCCACCCCTCTCCTTGCATATCCATGTACCATTTCAGCGAACAGCAATTACGCATATGTAATTAGGCCAATTGCAAAAAAAATCCCCGTTAATTGGCCCACGTGCCCTTTGACTCAATTATGATTCACACAGAGTATGGCAGAGTAGTATTTCATGTAAGTGACGGAATTCTGTATATCTGACGTACTGTTTAAGTGATACAGACATGACGCATATTTAATTAGAAAAATTTTTTATTTTTTTCAATTTTCAAGCTTTTTGACCCAATTACGATTATCACAAAAGATGTATGGCAGAGTGGCCTTTCACCTCGGGAGGAATTTGTATACTCCGAGATGTACCATTTTAGCGATCAAATTCATGTATATTTAATTAGCTCATTTACATCCCTGACCGTATTACACACACAGACCTTTCAATGGTAAAGAAGAGCGCACTATGATAGGCTTTAATGCATGCAAGGAATTTTGCGTATCCGAGTACCGTTTCCAAAATTAGCGATGACGCCAATTTGGCATATAATTAGGTCATTTGCCATTGTAATTTGCCCGAAATATCCCCAAAATCGAATTCAGGTCGAGAACTTGTCAACCCGCTTCCTTCCACCCAAGTACATCATTATACGCCTTACAGAAGCAGATAACTTGTAATTTTTAAATCTCAAATTTAAAAATTTTTCTTAAAATTATGCAATTCGATGCTTAATTACATATTTACGCCCAAAATCTAATCGGGTCGAGAACTCATCATCCAGCTTCTTTCCAAACAAGTTACATCATTGTAGCCCTTACGACCTCCAGATAAATTCGTATACAAAGTGGGTTAACATTTTTTACACGGACGGACGAACCGACGGGCGAACGGAACAAACGGACGAACGAACGGACGCTGCTCCATTTCATAGTCCCCGTTCCGAACCGTTCGGCGGGGACAATAAACAACAACTAACTATAACAACAGCTGCTAACTACATATTAAACTGTGTTTTTCTTGCCACAAGGGTAATATTCACATGTGTATGAAGGTGCCTTTTGTGATTCCAGCATACATTCTGTTTAATTCATTGTTCACTAGATTTCCTTGAGAAAAGCTTATTTCCCAAAAATGATTTTGATTCCGATCTTGCGGTTTTGTGTTTGAGCAATTGCTTGTTTTCCCCGGCCCCATATGCCACTGTGGCTTTATTTCTGTCCGTTTTACGGACAGAAAATACAACATTGCTAATTTCTTACAGATACGTGCCAAAATTTGCACTTAAATTAGGTAACACTTGAATTCGAATAGTATGAAAGGCTAGCGGTTCAGATGATATAAAAATCTCATCTTTTGTTTAGGTAAGTGGGGGAGGGGGGGGGGCGGGGGGGGGGGCGAGCTGTGGATCACGAAATGCCCCTTAATATTTTTTTGCAAGTGCACTGTAGAGCGCATGAACTTGCCAAGTATATAAGAACATAATCGGGAGATACTCCGCTAGATTGTGACTATTTATCCCGGGGGGGGGGGGGGACTTGTATTCAAAGTGATATGATACATGCCAAGAAACACTAAACGGTGCTTTTTTTCCCAACAGGCGATGTACGCGCGTACATTATTAGGGTGTCAAAACAGCAAAATGTGAAAAAAAGGTATGTTTTTTCTTAACGTTGAAATTGTGATACTCACTAAGCAGAGATCAAAAGATCAAAATATTGTAAAGATGATAAAGGTTACATTAACGACCCTATGCATTGCTTATTTGTTTATGGTGCAAAAGGTGAGCGAAAATACTTCCTTTAGTGTAGCAAAACAGACCAAAATCTTGTGTTTAGGGTATGTTTTAAGTCGGTGGAAATACTTAAACTTGTTTAGGGTGCATTGTGTAATCCATGTTCACGCCTCATATCCACCTTTGAATACAAGTGCCCCCCCCGGGGGATTTTTATAGCGTCAATTTGATGACAACATTGCTATTGATCATATTTGATAATTGATCTTCTTTAACCCGTTGACCCTATAACCAGAATCACAAAATGGGGTCATTTAATGTCATTTGGGTCATAGGCCTATTTATAATGGCCCTTTGACCCTGTAATCGTAAGTCACATCCTGGGGGTCCCATTTCTTTTAACTTTCATTGATGCCAAAACGATGGGCATGGTACCAATTGCCATATGAACATGTTTGACACTTGACATCCACTGACTTTGACCCATACAACGGATCAAAGATTGGGGATCATCAGTATTTCGCAGTACTTGGTGGGTGGGCCCCAATGGGCACGTTTACTGCATGCGAAAACTCACCCCACCTGTCTGGAGAATTTCGATACGAGCTCTTCACTGGTTGAAATTTGCTCAAGATCTTGACAAGAAATTCAGGATTCGGAACGTTGATCGACCGGTAAGTGTCATATTTAAAAAAATCCCAGATGTCGTATGGAGGGCCTGTACTGGAAATATTTTAAGTTGTTTCTTTCAAAGGTCCGATATGCTGTAATATTGGCGTTTGTAAAAAGTGTAACTTTAGGCTCTGCTTGAACCTTGATGAATGAACTGCACGTTGTTGGACACTGGCGCATTTGAACACAGCAATAGAGCTCCTATCAAGATCATGGCTCGGGGCGTACTAAAAATAGCTGACTAATCGACGATCGACGCTGAAATGAATTCACCAACTGTTGTGGTGAATAATTCGCAGTATGCGTTTCCGCAAGACATGACACCCCCCAAGCCTTGGGAAGAGACTAGTGTCATCAGTCTCTTTTTTCGAGCATTCACTGATGTCAATTATGGTCAATATCCATTTGAGCATGCTTCATGTTTAACCTATAGTTTGAATGTTGACCCTTGAACCACGGGTCAAAACAAGAGCTCACCCAACCGGTTTCCCCAAATGTTCGTTGACCCTTTGGTCAGTTCAGCTTACTTTGAGCCTCAATTTGACCCCTATCACTGCTTACTGACATGGATCCGAAGGTGACAGAAGCAATAAACCGGCATGTTTCGGCCCTGACGACGATGTCCAAATGTTTGGCTGATGTTTTTGTTTCATGTGGTCACCAGTTATCAATACAAGGTAACAATGTCCGTATGCTACAGTACAGTATTTTTTGGTAGACATTTCATATAGAAGTCCCAAGGATGCAAATGAGGTATTACAATTGATTCCGTCATGCACTGTATGATGTTGTGCAGTAGCGCTTGACGGAATGAATGCCAATACCCCATTTGCATCCTTGGGACATCTGTATGAAACGTCTACCTATTTTGTGGACCAAGTAGACCAAGACAGGTGATTGAACTATTCACAGCTTACCTTCTCCACTTTGTGAACTAGTCTCGTCATTAGTTTGCGGAGCTTGTGTGACAACTGAAACACCAAGAAAACATATTGTGTTAGGAGCCTATGTTTGTATTCCATGTTGAAATTAGAAATTGACATACAGTGTGACTCTAAAAATGGTTTAACATTGTTGTTAATGTGGTGCAAGTTTTAGTAGAATTCTGCTCTTTAAAAGTAAAAACCAATCATCTTGGAGTGGTTTACAAGCGAAAATTTGTGGTTGTGTGTAGCAATAATCCTGTAAAAATGTGAAGTCTAGGGTCATTCTTCGGTCACGTTTGTGATAAGCGAACTTTACTTGGTATTTAACAAATTTATATAACTAAGTACGGTCACGTGTGTGACATTGGTACGGTGGTTACGTGTGTCTAGGGTCATTCTTTGGTCACTTTTGTGACCTAAAAGGGTAAATTTTGATTTTCAATCCAATGCTGTTTTGGGGTTTTCAGAATTCAAAATTCAGCTGTAAAATTCTGTGATTATATAGTTACCCACATTCCTATAGTTACTTCAGAAAGACAAGGATACTTTGCCATTCAAACAATGTTGTCAATAAAAAGTGACAAGCAAATTTTATTGGTATTTAACAAATTTATATCACCAAGTACGGTCACGTGTGTGACATTGGTGTTACGTGTGTCTAGGGTCATTCTTCGGTCACGTTTGTGACCTAAAAGGTAAATTTTGATTTTCAATCCAATGCTGTTTTGGGGTTTTTAGAATTCAAAAATTCAGCTGTAAAATTCTGTGATTATATAGTTACCCACATTCCTATAGTTACTTCAGAAAGACAAGGATTACTTTGTCATGACAAAACAATGGTTGGCAAATTTAAAAGTAACAAGCAAACTTTACTTGGTATTTAACAAATTTATATAACTAAGTACGGTCACGTGTGTGACATTGGTGTTACGTGTGTCTAGGGTCATTCTTCGGTCACGTTTGTGACCTAAAAGGTAAATTTTGATTTTCAATCCAATGCTGTTTTGGGGTTTTTAGAATTCAAAAATTCAGCTGTAAAATTCTGTTATTATCTAGGTACTCACATTCTTATAGTTACTTCAGAAAGACAAGGATACTTTGCCATTCAAAAATGTTTGTCAATTAAAATTGACCAAGCAAATTTTATTTGGTATTTAACAAATTTATATCACCAAGTACGGTCACGTGTGTGTGACATTGGTGTTACGTGTGTCTAGGGTCATTCTTCGGTCACGTTTGTGACCTAAAAGGTAAATTTTGATTTTCAATCCAATGCTGTTTTGGGGTTTTTAGAATTCAAAAATTCAGCTGTAAAATTCTGTGATTATATAGTTACCCACATTCCTATAGTTACTTCAGAAAGACAAGATACTTTGTCATTACAACAATGTTGGCAATTAAAAGTAACAAGCAAACTTTACTTGGTATTTAACAAATTTATATCACCAAGTACGGTCACGTGTGTGACATTGGTGGTTACATGTTGTGAATCTGCGCAGTTTAACTTATAACAAAATTTGGTGCCCATTTGTTTAATGTGCCACCCAAAAATATGCATTTCCATATTCAACTAATTCAAACACTTTATCACAATGTCATCAGTAATAAATGCAAAGAGCAATTGCTATCCTAGTATACAGATTTCCTGTGCTGAAATAGTGCAAGTCTCAAGGCAAATTCAGTTTAAACCATTGATCTTGATTAAAATGTTGTTTTCTTGTTTAACTGATCATAGTTCATAATAATAAAAGTTAACACTGCTACCATCTTCAATATGACCAGAATTTTGTTCTTACAAATACACAATGGTGATTGCCATCACGTGCTGTTGACATTAATGAGGCACATCAATAACTTTTGAAAGAAGAAAGATCTAAACCATTATTTTGGGTACGGGAAGGTACAAACAAACTGGCCTTTGACAGTAAATATGAACATTACACAGTGGTTCTCCAGTGACCTCCTCTAAGACCTTTGACCTTGGTATAATGACTTTTAACCCCCATGTTATTCAAGTCTCATGGTTCACCGTCACTTGAGGTCATTGGAGTCAAGTGTTCATGCAAGAGCAATTGAAAAATTAACCTTTAACGCATACACACACACACACACACACACACCACACACACTCTCACACACACCACACTGGCGGAAGGACCCGAATATTTGCAGGCAGCACACACACACACACAACGGGTTTTTCCACGAGATTCTAGTGTCTCGATCGAGAAACCTGGAAAAAACTCGATTCTCGCTGATAAATCGGTTTTTGTTAATCTGAAAAACCTGGTCTATGAAAATTTGAAGTATCTACCTTGCTATTCATGTCTTTTAAAAGTACCTAGATCTTTCAACCGGAACACCTCATGCACTCACCTAGAGGTTGTTGCACCATTATGGAATCTTCCTTTATACCGTAATCAGCCAGAGCACCACCGTCCTTTGAGGCCTCCACAATGACGGTTTGAAGCGTTGACGCCAAACTGTCAACACCGTCTGATGGATAAGTTCGAGGAAATCCTGACCTCCCGTAAAAAACACATCAAACTCGACGTTGATGCTACCTTGGCTGTGTATCAAGAACAAATTTATGAAAAAGTTGTACCAAGTTTTGCATAGTTAATTTTTTCCTTTCTAATTTGGATTTTCTTGGTCAATTACTGTGTTTTTTACCATGAAAAGTGCATTGATTTGGAAGGGATGTCTGGATTACAAAACCTATGGTAAAAGAGAGTATCATGTTGGCAAACTTTTTGTGTGATTTAAAAAAAAAAGTCATGAATGTTTCAAATTTCACACCTTACCTAACGTCTGTAACCTCTATGTGGCTAAAGTCATCACCCAGCTCCTGTTCAAGGACACTGCCCATCTATGTCAGAATCACAAACAAAACGACCAATTTTAATAGTAATATTGCGAACTTTAGCAAATATAGTCAAATACTGCTCCAGGAGCATTATTTTGCCATATGCCCCTGGGCCATGTGCATTCAAATTTGACTTAGAATATTTCTCCAGATTATTTATGCTCCATAGGGTACCATATTACAATATATATTGGAACATTATTGTGAGGCTAAATGCATCTGAATGATTTTAAGCCTTTATTGTAGGCCTTCCGCAATTTTCACCAAATGTGTTAAAATTCACTTTGCTGCGTTGACTCTCTTAGGGTCTGTGGTATAAACGGCTGGTAATGGAGACTAATATCTCTTTGAGTCAAAGGGGGGGGGGGGGGGGGTTAGGACCCGATCATGCTCGATTTGGGCATTGGGGATTTCCAAACGGTAATTTGTGGAACTTCTATGTGCATTTACTATGGCAGTCTCTGTCTCAGTGACATTACAAAATCACCTCTTAAAACCTTCGTTCAAAGATCTTAGTAATATCATGATAATTTAGGAAATTTACATGACCCAACCGTAAAATCATTACAAAAAATGTTAGTTTTATCCATGAACATGTAACCAATATATCCGATTCTGTAATCACTTTTTTTTCAAAAAAGTTATTAGATGTTCCGAAATGACCCATAGATATCCGTTGACCTCTTGTTTCTGCCGATTTCTAAGTTTTTCTAATCAAGTTAGACTATCAACAATTATTTGAAATAATCAAATCATCTAATAATAGCTCAACAGTAAGATAAATTAAATGTCATTTAGCTCACCTCAATTTTCCTTTCTTTATACCATATAATCATGTCATTATGGTGGAGTAGACATACCTTGTTTTCAAAATCATTCGTAAAATCCTGGTATTCACTTGAATTAGAATCGTTCAATCCCTCAGTAAATTCTTGGTTCAGTGTTAAAGCACTTTCGCTCTTCGCAACGGACACTTAAAAGATAACGATATAAAACACAACGTCATTAGATACGCATATCATAATCGGATACAGTTTTATCATCTATAATCCAAGAGCACTCTCGATGCACGACGTCATCAAATACGCGGGGTTTTTATTACTCATAAACCACAGGAATGTTATACGTGAATGTCTGTGCACTCCAAAAAATGTTGAGTAAAAAAGGTCAAAGCTCTTAATGTTGAGTAAAATCTTAGTCAAACTTGAGTAAACCTTACACAAAGCTGAGTATATTTTACTCAACAATGACTAAGATTTTGTCAACAATGAGTAAGGTTTACTCAACTTTGACTAAGATTTTACTCAACATTAAGAGCTGTATCCTTTTTACTCAACATGAGTAAAATAATGTTTACAATGTGGTTGGTGTATTAAGTGTCATGCTTGTGTATTGAGTAGAAAACACAATATAACCAAATCGGAACACACACCTTTAACGCACGACAGTTCTGGCGTACATTATAGATAATAAACTTTGGCAAAAATGGCCAGGTACTTTGCCATAAAAGTAATACATTTCCCATTATATTCTATGATTTAACGGTAAGCTACCGATTATTGTGCTAAGTTTACGGCAATTAACCCCTTAAACGGGATATGATTACCTTAAATTTAACGGTTAGCTTTAATAGAACTGGCAGGTTTCTTACTGTTAATTTTACGGTAATTCTCTACCGTGAAATTTCGTTTCAAAACTTGCGGTTTTACCAGACAAACGATGCCACAAACAATAGGTACTACAAATATAGGTGTCCAAAAAATTGAAACAAATAAGGCGGGCCAAACTCACCCATCTGGTCGTTTCCTCCTCCACCACTCCCACCATCTACACCATCATCGCCATCAGTTGTAGTATCATCACCTTCACCACCATTGTCGTTACCATCATCAGTAACATCAGTCCCATCTCCATCACCATCTTCTTTGTCACCAGAATCAGTGGAACTGGTTTCTTTCTTCGTCACCACCCTCACCGCCAGGTTTGTTCCCACCACCACCTTGTTCTTCCTCCTCTTCATCAGTACTAGTGGGGTCGGTAGACTCGGGTTCTTCGTTGTCGCCACCGTCCTCGCCGTCAGGTTTATTACTACCACCTTGCTGTTCTTCCTCCTCTTCATCAGTACTAGTGGGGTCGGTAGACTCGGTTTCTTCGTTGTTGCCACCATCCTCGCCGCCAGGTTTATTACCACCACCTTGTTGTTCTTCAACAGTACTAGTCGGATCGGTAGACTCGGCGGGAGACTCGGTTTCTTCTTCTTCGTTGTCACCAGGTTTATTACCACCACCACGCGGATCTTCTTCCTCTTCAACAGTACTAGTGGGATCGGTAGACTCAGTTTCTTCCTCGTTGCCATCATCTTCTACGTTAGGTCGATTACCACCACTGAACTGTTCAGTACTATTGAGATAGGTAGACACAGTTCCGTTGCCAAAAAAATCGAGAAGTCGGAGAGGTCAGGTTTAACACCCACATTGGTCGCTCTTGCCCTTCAACTCTCTTTAAAATATAATTAATTTTCAGTTAGTGGAATTCATTTTTGGTTGAGTGGTTTTCAAGATATGGTCCAACGAACAATGAATCAGCAAAACAGACCATGGGTATTTCATGATGGAATGATAAGTACGGTACACATCAATTGTTTTGGCAACCGGGCTTTTTTCAAATCTGAAATCATAGCATGTAGTTGTGCTAAATACCAGTTTTCTGTCTTGTGTCAGGGCGGGCTTTTCAAATCTAAAATCATACTGTTATGTAGTGTGCAGTTGTGCTTAAAGCCAGGTATATATTTCTTGAACGAGAACTTTAAACATTCTCATAGTTATGTCACCTCAATTTACGCCACAACAACGAACCTTCGCGGTTAAGATTTACTACCAACTGGTAGCTATGTAGCTGTGCAACGGCAATGGCCAAACAGGTTACCTGATTGAGAGTACCAACGCAGCCTATCTGTAACATGTGAAAACTGTTTGAAGCAGAGGGAACTTTGGAAAATGTCAACAAAGGACGAAGCGGACGGCTTAGGAGCGTCAGAACACTTGCGAGCATTCAAGCTGTAAGACAGGAGCTTCGCAACAACCCACGCGCAAGCATAAGGATAAACCGTGTCGCAAATGTATCCAGATCGTCATTTCAGCGCAACTTTAGTGATGGCATCATTGGGATCAATACAAAATTGTGAGAAGCCATAATTTGGATGCAGGTGATCCTCAACGTAGGCTGGCGTTTTGCAATTGGCTAATCAACAGACCATGGCGCTCCTTAAGAGAACTTGTTGTTGTTCTTGATGAGGCCAATTTTCCAATGACTGGCTCAGTGAACTCTCAAAATGTGAGAGAGTATCGCCAAAGGGAACCCTCCCATTGATTTTGTCTACGACAGACTTAATGATCGCAGGAAAGTTGCTGTTTTAGCAGTGCTAGCTGTTACAGGTAACAATAACCTAATTGGGCCCATTTTTATTGATGGAAATTTGAATGGTGCCGGTTATCTCAATATCATTAATCAAACTTTGGAACCATAGTTTTTGCGGCGTATTTTTCAGCAGTAAAGAAATGGAGCAATTCGTCGTGCCTGGTTTCTTCAAGAACGCACACAGGTCTGTAATGGTTAGAAACCGCCTTCAGGAACTCTTTCCAATCGGATCATTGGATTAGGGCATGCGGTGGAATGGCCCCCTTGGTCACGGATCTAACTCCGCTAGATTTTTGGCTATGGGGTGATGTAAAAGCAATGAGGGTCCCCCAAACACATTACCAGAGCTACTACGACAGATAAACGATGCATTTACTACAATTAGGAGAACGCGTATAACATCAAGAGCTGTTCAAGACAAGCATCCCAGGGCTACCAAGTGCATCGCAAATCAGGGAGGACATGTGGAAGATAGAAACTAAAGGTAAGACCGTTAAGATAAATTATTTTTGATGTTGCAATTTGTTCAGCCATGCCTAAGAAAAATGATGTTCCGTGGGCAAGTCTGTTTTGCTGACTTATTGTTCAGTGGAACATATCTTGAGAACCAATCAACCAAAATGAACAAACAATTCAGGTAAGATGCTCTATTACCCATTCTTTATGATAAAATAAAATCCACAGATATCAAATTACAGAAAGTGGAAAAATATCACTTTCATTTTGGGTAAAGTTTTTATTGGGTCACCCTGTATAGTGGTTAGGTAGTCTCCCTCATGAGGAGGGAATCCGAATCCGACTCCTGCCTCTTTTGAATTATAATTTTTTTCATTTTTCTCTCAGGTTAGAGGTCATTATTCTCTCAGGTTAGAGGTAAAATTTCAAAGTCCAAAAAGATCAGAGAAAAAAAGCTGAATTTGCAATTCTTATCCTTTTACGGAATAAATAGATCCCTCTATTGTGATCATCACTCAAATAATGAATAGCAGGGCTCTGGAACGATTGTCACAACTTATGCTCCAGGAGCATAAGTGGTGTTCAAAATCTCGTAGAATAATTTAGTTACCTGGATATGCGGCACAAATATCTACTACAAGCAATCTAAAATGGTCATGGAAAATCGCTTCCACTTGATTTATGAAAACGTGTCAACCACCGGCTGCATTCCGGTCGCCAAGACCCTCGCGCAATTTACACAAGGAGAAATGTCATTTCCTTCTGAACAAATTCTTTGAGTAGATTATGTCACTTGACCTCACTTGACCTCTAATGAGCTGAATTGATCTAGCTTAGGTGCTATGGTTTTTCCTTAACCGCTAAGGAAAACCTTGCCGTGTAATTTTTTCGTAAATCTCGTGGTGTCAGATAAGATAGTCTGCATTGTCTGGGATTATACGGTATCTACATGTATTTTAAAGAGGCATTTCGTGATCCACAGCCTCGTCCCCCTACTTAACTAAAAAAGAAATTGAGATTCTTATATCATCTGAACCGTTAACCTTAGTAATCCACGTGTACGTAATCTTACGTGCAAATTCGGTCGTATCTGTAAGGAATTAACAATTTTGTATTTTGAAATTACAGCACAATGGCCTATGGGACCGTGGGAAACAAACAATTTCTCATAACACAAAACCGCAAGATCGGGATCAACTCAAATTCGTGAATAAGCTTTCTCAAGTATATCTAGCGAATAATGAATAAAACAGAAGGTGCTGGAATCACGAAATGCACCTTTAACTAGTCTGGTCTCGACGATAGGGTAACACTTTATCTGTTTCTGACTCGGGTTGATAGCGAGTCTTACTCATATGCAAGTAGATAGAGCACTTTAAAGTTTTGTGTCCCATTATCTGCATATTAATAAATATTAATGTGCGTTCATCCATCCAAAGTCGGGGATTCTGGAGGTAAAATATACCAAGCCTTCCAGGTTTCCTCTGGTACAACTATACCCACGGAATGTTCCCCAACCAATCTTATACCGGATAATTGTATTTTCTGGCAGAATCTTCGTAAACGCATAATTTTGGAACTTGATATTTCCGTTCCACACAAGCACTACACTTTTCTCATTCAAACATTTAGAGTAAACACTAACAAACCTATACAATTCATTTAGCGGCTATTTTGGAGTCATTTGTGGCGTTCCTCTGTCTGTATTCCTTCTGGGGTGCAATCGGCAAGTTATCGATCGCCAGCTCTTTTAATCCGCCATATTTAGGGAACATAATAATCAAAACAAACGTTTCTCAAACTCGAGGATTCTGGGAAATAACATCTATTTGAAAAACACAACTTTGGCATTCAATGCGTCATATGTGGTTAAAGGTGCATTTCGTGATTCCAGCCCCTTCTGTTTTATTCATTGTTCACTAGATATCCTTGAGAAAAGCTTATTCACAACTTTTTAGCTTTGCGGTTTTGTGTTATGAGCAAATGCTCGTTTCTCACGGTCCCATAGGCCACTGTGCTATAATTTCTGCCCATTTACGGACAGAAAATACAAAATTGCGAATTACTTACAGACACGGCCGAATTTGCACGCAAGATTTGACACACATGGATTACTAATGTTAACGGTTCAGATGATATGAAAATCTTAACTTTTTTTAGGCAAGTCGGGGGGACGAGGCTTTGGATCACGAAATGCCCCTTTAAGAACCTATGGGACAATTTGAAATCATTTTGTGATTATGAAATCTTTTTTTCTTCATGTTGCAATACTTTTGTCTAGTGTGTGTACCTCAGCATTAAAAAAGTCAACAACGACTACTGTTGAAAACGCCTCTAAAAGAAGCATTCTTGAAAAAGGCCGCTCGTTAATTCTTTTCTTTGGGAAGCTTTTACATAGTAACTAAGGTATTATTGCGTTGTGCGTGTAGAATTAAAAAAACAGGTGTAGAAGTAACTATAGTCCGGCGTACTCATAGTCCGGCTACAACGGTAAAGAATAGAGCAATCAATTCAGTTGACTCTTCACGCAATGTTAGTTCCACGCTTTATTCCGTTATCGTCTATGGAGCCCGGACTGTGGCTCCCGCCGGACTATTCTGCTTTCACACCGGTTTCATTAGTCTTCAAAACGATGATCGATCGCAAATGTCGACCCATCACATGCTCATTGTCAAATTTGGAGGTGAAGAATTTGGAACCAAACATTGTTATTATCATTTATCGCGGAAGCCGTCCAAGCGGGAAATCACATTCGGCTTCCCGGGAAATCTACATTGTTTCCAGCCCTGCTGACAGCAGCCTTGGTAAGGAGTGTCTTCAATTCAAACCCCAATCAGCGCCAGATTCTGTATGCAAGACTATAGAAAAAAAAAATCAGTGTTACGAGAATGATGACCGAACTTGGCTGTGAAACTTCAGAGGAAAGACGCATGAAAGACCGGATGATAATGACCTACAAAATTATCAACAACCAGGTGGGCATTGATGCAGAACAGTACTTGCATAAACCAAGAGTAGAGACAAGGAAGACCAGAAAAAGAAACCAAGGGAACCTTGTATCCAGAAAAGGACGTCTACAAGTACTCCTTTTACTAAGAGTAACAAGGGAATGGAACTTGCTGCCAACCGAAGCTAAAGAGGCCCAAACATTGGAAATTTTCAAGAGCATCATCAAATCACTAAGCATAACCGAGTAATTCATGAATAGTCTAGTATCTCTGTATCTCTGGCATTGAAAGTTGGCGAAATATACAGCGAAGTCTGAGAATGCCGACTCAACCTAAGCAGAAGCAGAAGCGGTTGCTCGCCGATGCCGCCCTAGCCTTTCATCAAGGCGGTGCGCTTTATTTTTATTTCCTCCCTGTACACGATGTGATATAGCGCCCTCTCACGGCGAGTCTCTTGCAAGCCTCGCTCCGCTCGCCCGAAGGCTTCGACACGCTATCCGGCGGAACTGGTTGAGACGTCTTCATTTCGGTTGGAACCGGTTTTTATTGTTCATAACAATGAAACGCGGTTCAGCCACCGTGAACCGTCAGGCAACCAGCGGTTAAATTTTGAAGTCACTTATAGGTGACTCCGGGATGACGTCACTCTCGTTGAAAAGTGAACATGCGCGGATAGTAGATAGTTCTTCAATTTTGTGATTATGGTCATAATGTCAACAAAATTTATTTCTTACAATCTACAATTTTTTTCAGTCAAGTTTGCAAGTGCAAAAATAATTATTTTCTACTGCCTGAAATAGTGAAGAGAGAGAGGAGAGGAGAGAGAGAGAACCACATACCTGCTTTCATGGACATTAGGAGTACCACCACAATCGCAAGAAGAAATCCTCTCATTTTGTCTTTGGCCAGTGGCTTCATAAACAGTAACCTGTGAATGGATAGAGTATGGTTGTTTGTTGGTTTCTGTACATACAAAATAGTCCGGTACGGGGGGGGGGGGGTCTTGGATTTTGGTCGGTACCCGTGCTCGTTTAAAAAAAGTAGGAACCATCAGCTTTGGTTGTGCGACTACCGCTAGGGGTATCAAATTTGCAATTATTGAACTCTAGTGCCGCTTGGGGTATCAAATTCAGAAAATTTGTGACTGATCTATTGGAACAAATAAGAAAATGAACCTAAACATGTCAGCCAAAAAATCTTGAGTGCACTTTAAATGTCAGGATTTAAAAGTGAATCCTTTCGGATTGTAGTTTTTGACCAATCAAATACGGTAGATTTAAATTAAATTCTATATGTATTAGATTCAATCATATTAGATTTGAAATCAAATCTAATATGATTTAATGTTAATACAATAGAGATTAATTTTAAATCCTAACAATTGATTGGTCACGAACTACAATCCTAAGGATTAATTTTAAATCTCTGAAATTTAGAGTGCGTGTAATTTCTTTTACAGTAGCACACGTGTTATTTCTCTTATATATTTGTTTTTTCCAAATTTATATTTATTCTTCACGCTTTGAATACAAATCCCGCTTGGGTATAATTTTTAATTTTACTGCAAATTGGTCCCGTTGGGTTTATGTATTTCCACTGAAAATTGGTTCCTTTATAGGGGTCACTTTCAGAACCCTTGGAACGAGCATTGATATTTTGTCTATAGTTTTGACCGATGGAGCTATATATATATATATATATATATATATATATATATATTATATATATATATATATAGATATATATATATATAGATATATATATATATAGGTTCAAGGTCGTCAAGGGGTAAATGCTCAGATAGTATTGAAAATGGTGTCAAATGATTCCGCTTGTCATACTGAAGCAGAAAATGCATTTCAACCCTCGTCTTAATAAACTCTTTGATTTTCAAAGTTACTGTTTTTGATGGTCTGTTTTTGTTGTTGTTCTTCTTCTTCATGTTGCGCCTCGGAATATGTTGTCTATAGATAGTCTATAGTCTTCAGATTTTTTTTTATCTTGAAATGCAGAGCCATTGTTATTGTCCAGGAAGTTGAAAAGCTTCACTGCAAAAACAGGGTTTAGAAACGTGGTGCAAATTAGTGTTTAGAGATTTGAAATGTTTAATTCCTAAAAACTTGGCATCAAATGTATAAACACCTAATGTCAAATCCCTAAACATGTTTTAGATTTTTAACATGTTTAGATATAAGGTGTTTAGATATTAAACAGACATTTCAAAATGTTTAGAAACGTGGTGCCAAAATAGTGTTTAGAAAAGTGTTTAATTTCTAAGCACTGTTTTTGCAGTGGTTTCATCAGGTTTCATCAACCCGATTTATATTGATATGTTCTCGTTCATATAACTCGAGCTTCTATACTGTGAGTTCGACAACGTCGACCGTATATTTCATCATTTATTCAAAAGGAAACGAAAATGAACAAAAGTCATGAAAGAAATGTTGCTTAACAAGCTGTTACCTAACATTTATGCTGAAGAACGCATAACTTATTGTTGGACCAACTTATTTCCGTTTCATGAAATACATCATATTGCCAATTTTCAATTGCAAATTTTACGAATTAAATTTACTCCTTTCCAAAGAAAACCTTGATGCGTGCATGCTTGGTCTTGATATGCCAAATTTTATTTCGTTTTTAAAACAACTTGGCATTTGCGATAGATAATGCATTTTTGAAACTCCTTTCGCCTAACTTTAATAACGGGTACATTTCGTGGACAAGAAAATAAAGCAGCTTTTTGTGACCCGCCGACTGACTTTGTATCTGTCTATCTGTAAATTCTTTCGTGTTTTTTTCATGTTAATTTTATTTCATAATTACCTCCAGAACAAAAACACATACAAGAAAAAACAAGGTATAACATACCACCGGAATTAAACAAAACCTGTAAAACTCTTAACACCCAGAAAAAAAATCGTAATTTTGAAAGAAAATACGAAAGAACTTACCTATTACTTCAACAAAGCAGGAACGTTTGATCTCTGATGTTAAGTTGGAAGAGAATTCAAATTAAATATAAGCTCAGATGGGTTTATGAAAGTAATATATCTCATATTTTACAAATTAATATGATCACCAGACGTTGTCGTCAAGACGACATATAAACAAATACAGTATCAGCAATAATGTTCTGTTATAAATGTCTTTGTATCTGCCTGTTACCACGGCAATCTTGTAAGAATTTATTCAATTCCACTTGAATAATTACATTTTTAACGGTCTTTCGACATCGAATTGATTATTTGAGGATGATAAATTTATTGATCATTTACAGTAGCATACAATATCGCTGATACCAGTCTTCCCCCTAATTATTTTGTGGTTGTCAATTGCACATGTTTTAACTATTTTGACTATTTTTTGCATAGTAAGGTAAAGCAGGAGCAAGTGCCGTGTTATTTCAAAACCCTGCGGCGGGGAACCCCTGAAAAAAATCAAGAAATTTTAGGATTTTAGACCGTCCTTCTGAAGCAATCTTTGGACTACTTAAACAAAACCGTATTTAAAACGTTTGGTCACACTTTATATAATTATAACAACTTTGCAGACTCGTAACGTTCCGAAGGGAGTCGGTTTTTTTTGCGAGTGCAGCAAACAAGCAAGAATATTGCTGGGTTTTCTTGGGGAGGGGACTGTTTGTGTTGAAAAAAGATTATAGGCCCACATATGAAACTAAGGTCTGCTTTGGTTATTTTATATTATCTTCCCCAGAATATATCCCAGTGTGGCAGAAGATATGGTCCTCCGGACTTATAGTCCATGCACCTACAACGGTAAAGAATATGGCACTCGATTCAACTGACTCTTTACGCAACATTAGTTTCACGCTTAATTCCGTTGTAGTCTATGGAACCCGGACTATGGCCCCGGGCGGACCATATCTCCTTTTACACCGGCTGCGGGCCAGATGTTTTGTTTCCTATAGTATTTATAAGCTACTTATAAATGTAAGGAGAACATGATTTGCAAGAGAATTCAATGTCGTTAAAATATAAACATTAATTTTCAGTAAGAGGCTGAAATTTTCTTTTTCCACTCGAGGTTGTTTTCGTATCATTAAAAAGATACTGCTGAGTATCATAATCAAACTAGAGCAGGAGTTTTGCGTTTTAAATACACTGCATTGTGAAAGGCAGCTGCTGAACTGTGCACTAAGGGTCGAGTCTATTGTATGAAGAAAATAGAAATGTATAGATATTTTTCCTTTTGTTTGATCTCGAAGTCGTTTTAATCAGCATGACGACGGAAGGATGGCAATCATTAAAAATCCTTGGATTTCGTCACGTTTGAAAGACACTTCAAGGACAAGGACTATTGATCTCACGTTTACATAGTAATTCCACGTCGTTTATGTAGAATGAATCAAAATGAGACGAGATGTTTTGGAATAACGAGCTCCGAACAGCTTGTGACCAGTTAACATCCTACGTCACTTCTTTTGTTGCCTGCGAATCCATTCCTGCGAATCGTTATGGCCCATAGTACTTAAAACTCTAACAGATACAATTGCCCAGTGGGCAACAGTCAGGCCGAACTATTTCAAGATACCAGGCCCTAACATGTTTACAAACATTGCTGTTAACTGGCTATTTATTGCAGTTCGTCATCGCGGTGGTTTCCACTCTTGCTTATTCCCGCTCCCGATAACGTTATTCTTGGGTCAAAAAGTATTATACTGGACAACCCCAAAATGTTTGTTTTTTTCCAAATTAACCCACCAAAAATAGTTCATGATTTATAAATGCTGTTTATTTAATTAACATTACACTGTTTCCATATGATCAACTACATCCTCCGTGGAAACAAAGTGTCACACGCGCAAGTATTGTTTTCATCGGATGCGCTCATCCGTGATTATTGTAAATATTTTATACAAGTATTGTAAAAGTCAGTTGTTTATTGTTACCACCGTTAATTCTTAAAGCAATAATTAGATACATAAAATATACATCTGAGCCAGTCGTTTCTAATAATTGAAAACACTCATATGGTGCGTTTTTTGCACAATTTTAGGCAAAACCCAGAAAAATCTATTGAGTGTTACCAGGCACTATGACACTAAACGTATTCTATTTGAACTCATTTATAGTCTATTTTTTATTCCTGTTCATTAAACGCATATTGTCGGTGGTACGAACTCATCTTGATGGAGTGTTTGATATCAAAACTAAAAAGGCGTATTAACATAGAATGCTCAACTTTGTTAAGCGGCAGAAAAGATGCTCTAACCTATTTTTACCCTGACCCTTTTTGTATCGAATATGTAATGCCTTCATGCATCCCAGATGCAATTTAAGAGACTTGTCTTCCGTCTGAGACCGCTATCGATTCCTTTGTTTTTAGACAACAAAAAGGGATAAAGGGTCATAACACCGAGGCCGGGTGAATTCTCTTAATCTGAGGAGGAACAGGACAATATATGTAACCAGCTTAACTATCAGATTTTTTCTTAATATTCCTTAGTGACCCGAAAAATACTGAAGGAAAGTGCATGCAAGCAGTTGTTGATGTGAGAAATCTACTAGAAAACATCAACATATGGTAATATTGAAATTCCTGCTGTGTTGTATAACGGGTGGGTATGTCTGATAGTGGAGATTCTTCCTCTTCCAACTAATGACGAATAAATTTTGGCGAGTACTAATTAACTTATTCCGTATCATTTTATTTTCTTATGTGGAATGCTTCAGTTTATTCAAGTTTGTTTGGAATTTATTCAGTGCATTTTCCTTGCATTATTTTCTTGGTGAGAAAAGGGCTCTTATAACTATGGCCTTAATCTGATCCGACACGGTCAACATTAGAATTTCTCTTGAATTAGTGGGTAAAGCTATACACCCTCTCAGACGAATGGAATTGTCGACACGCCCCAAAACTTTTAATGAACTGCCAGAATAAAAATCAAGGGGGTGAAGCCCATTCAAACCAGTCGTCCGTCTGGGCGCTGACATTTTGAATATTGCACGAATTAATTATTAGTTTGGGTGCTTGTATACACACATAATGTCAATTCGATACAAACATCCGCCAAAATATCAGTTGTTGGATGTTGGGTGCTTATTGGGTGGTTAAATTTTTGTCCTACCCATGGCCACACAACGAATGAAATTACACGTCATCGTCTGAGTTAAATAAACCGCTCAATGATACATCTTTTCACCTAGCGCGCATTTCATTATAAACAAAGAGTATCTGAGCACAATGATCCAGTGCACTATTATTACCCTGCCACCTCAAACACATCATCATTTGGATCACGACCGATAGTGTGTATGCCAAAGCGCACCCACATTGTGGAAGAAGCGGAGGCAGCCATTGCTTTCTATTGTTGGTACTCTATGTTTTCTTTGTGGTCGGCAAAACATGCGAGACGATTAATTTCTAAAGATTACTAACGTTTTGCCTCTCTATCCATATAGAACCTCTTTGTAAAAATCCTACTATAGAACATGGAAGAAAGAGATAAGAAGGAATCACAACGACTTTCACAATCCGAGTTTAATCTGTTTTATCCATTCACCCGCACAAAAGGAAGGAATTCAACAGCCACCCTTTGATCATAATCCCTCTGCCGCAATCGATGATTGGCGAGCAATCATTACTTTAGAATTTTTGAAAACCTCTATGTGCCGAACGTAAAAGTGTAAAAGTATAATGTTCCGGTTTTCTCCGATGTGTATTTGTTGTTGGTTTTTCGTAGATAGAAGTTAATGTAACATCGGTGTACGTTTCAGCTTTATACTGCCCAAGACTGCCCATTGTGTAACAATAAGTATGAAAGGTTGACTAAATTTGAACATTAGACCGAGGGGCGTCTTGGATTTTCGCTGGACACCCATGCTCGTTCCAGGGGTTCTGAAAGTGACCCCTAACGGGACCGATTTTTCTTTAAAATATCCCGGCCCCTAATTGGACCAACTTTGGTGAAATTATACTAGTTTTCAGTTAAAATATACATACGGCAAGGCAGTATTATGACATCCAAGAAAGGTTACTGTGCTATTTAAATTATATTTTCCACTAGTATTATCTCAGTTATATACTCTCTTTTGAAAATCCACTTATAATGTATTATAAACGTCTTTACTTGTATGCAAAATATTTTGATTAATATTGTGACAATTACTTTTTCACTGTACTGCATTATTTACATAATTATTTATCATATTGTTTTTGCTGTAGGCCTATTCTATGATGAACAAATAAAAATTGATTGAAGATTGAAGGTAATTTGCAGTGAGATTATACCCCTTGCGGGACCTGTTCTCAATACATGAAAAAAGATACACATTTAAAATAGCCAATATACAAGAAAAATAACACTTGTGTTACTGCAAGAAAAATACACACTTAGGGTCATTTTGCTGATATGTTTAGGTTAATTTTTTCTATTTGTATCATTGAACCAGTCACAATCAATTTGTACCGCAAGTGGGACTAGAAGTTGATTAATTTGAATTTGATACCCTTAGCGGTATTCCGCATTTGCAGCTAGTCCCTCTTTTTTGCACGGGTTCCCAACCGAAATCCAAGAACCCCCGGGCGTGTTGATCGGTTTCCATGGAAGCCGTATATGTTTGAGTATTTACTTCGCAATGAAGAAACAACCACGAACTGAGAATTTTCTCGAGCGAGAAAATCTTAATAGGATTATCCCCGGAAGGGCCACTTGAGAGAATATGAATAACAATTGCAATTATGGGGCGGCAGATCGATCGTTCAAACGTCAATTGGGTCGATGTGGCATGGACAGGGTGATGCTGAAAGAGAACAATGGGATGAAGAGTAGCTAAAGAGGGACGACATAATGATCAAAGGATGGGGGAAAGAAATTGGAAAATGAGAAACCTGAAAGAGAGAGAAAAAAGTGAAAATGAACGGGAATTCATATACAAAACAAAGCACAATATAGCATATAACAAAACAAAGCACAATATAGCATATAACAAAACAAAGCATAATTATAATAATAAAAAAAATATAGTGAACAAGAAAATCAAAGCCTAAATAAAAAAAATCATGAATAATAAAAGATAGGCATGGTAAAAAAGTACAGAGAAACATGAAAAAGATTAGCTGAAAAGGGGGTGGGGGATAGGTTACATAATGAGTGAAATAAGGACCTAGTCGTTTCCCTTCCTGGATGTGAGACCATGGGGCTGAATGGTGAGTAGACGCTTCATCCGCACCTTTTCTCTGCTGAGACGGACAGTGTCGGGGCGGGTTTGCCAAGTAATTCGATACCCTGTAGGTCATATCAGAAGTAGTATGGTTAGGTTGAAGTGCTGACCCACTGGTGTTTCCCAACTATTTTTCGTGTTGACTGTGGACCTATTGCCATAGAAGCGTCTCTTCAGAGGAGTCTTAGTTTCCCCAACATACTGGACTCCACACACTCTGCAAGAAAATAAATAAATAATTAGAAGTACTAAAGGTGATGTTGCCTCTGGTCTTGTAGTTGGTACCGGTGGCATGACTGGTGAACGATCAATCTCCTGTATATGGTCCTTACAGATGATACATCTCGAACCTGTGCACTTGAAAGTACATTGCTTGTGTAGGAGAAGAGTACATTTAAGTGTGGGTGTGTGTGTGGGGGGGGGGTGGGGCTGAAGCCCTCACAATCATGTCACTAGATTGGCGGGGACGTCTGTAGGCCAAGATGGGAGTGTCAGGGACAGCACGGCGAAGGCGATCTGAATGTGAAGAATATGATGGTTATGGTTACGCGCAGGAGAGGGAAAACTGGGATGAAATGTAGTATCCTGGTTTTCTGGGGTTTCTCTGCAAAGCTGTCCCTAGTAGTGATTAGGCTCTCTACATGTAGATGGCTTGTTGACTTGTCTGGAGCTGTGTCCTCTGGCCACTATAGTGTTCTGTTTCTCAAATTTCCTGGAGGTATAAAATCTAGAATTAGAACATATGCAACCGAAGGAGAAGAGCTTGACTGAAGTAGTGGCCAGTCCTTACCGTGGCGAGGTGGCAACTGAGGAAAGAGATACTAATGAGTGTCTGTAGGCTTGGTATATAGATCCGTGGAGAGGATGTCTCTGCTTTCTTGATGGTGACATCAAGGAAATGTACCCGTTGGTGAGAATCTTTAGAAGTGAATTTAATGGTTCAGTGGAAGGAAATTCAATGTGGTTATAAATATGATGAGGCCTCTCCTCATCACTGGTCCGATAAAATACATCATCGTGTACTCCGCTCAACCCAAGTAGGACCGGTGCTGCAGGCAATCATCTGCCTCTTCAAGAGTGGAATGAAAAGGCAAGCCAGCGAGGGCCCATCCTCGTGCCCATCACCGTCCTGCAAGTAATGTCATTCATAAGGTAAATTATCTTGGTCGTACATCTTCATCACAGTGGCCAGATCAGCATGGGGGCGTTGTGTGGCCGCTTCTGGCCAAAGCTCCACAGCTGGCTGCGATGCCTTCATCGTGGGGAAAGAAATTGAGGCGACATAAAATGTCCCAATGATGGAGGTGCCGGGAACCATAATTAATGCTTTGTTTTGTATAGGATTCCAATTCCTTTTGCACTTTCACCCCCTCCCTATCTTTTCTCTCGTTCAGGTTTCTCATTTCCAAGTCTTCTTTGCCCCCTTCCTTTGATTATTATGTCTTCCCTCCTTAGCTACTTTGCTCCATTTGTTTCTCTTCAACCCTTCCATGCCCTCTGATTTCCGGTCATTTTCACATAATCCCTTTTTCATTACTCTTATTTTTTCTTTTTTCATTCATCATCAAGCTCTCGCCATCCTTTTTCATCACTCATCCGGTCCTCCCTTCTCCATGCCCCACTGGTGATTTCTTGGTTATCGTCACATAACTTTGTTCATTAACCTAAACTATTAAAGTACTCCATTGAAACTTTTTTGTCCAATAAATGTTGTAACAATTTCTGTTACATTTACATTTTTGAACAAGTTAAGGATCCTAATTTGTCCAGAAAAAATGCACATTTGTTCGTGGGTTTTATTTTGAACTTTAGATCAACTTTTGTTGCCCTCCAGATCTCCAAGCATGGGGAAGAACACAATACATGCACCTGTCACCTTGAAAAATTTCAGCTTTTCTGCAGATGACTCCTTCTGCGGGCAGATCTCGTCTAGAAGCTTATAGTCAGGTACATCCCAGGTCATAACTTATCTGTTTTCCTGCCAGTAGCCACTATTTTTATGTTGCATGAACTGTTTAAAACAATGGCGGCCAAAATATAAATTTGGCTAAACTCATTTAAAAATCATATTTCCCCGTCATAAATGTCGCACACAAACTCAGCATTCCCCCTTTATAAAGGAAAAATAACCAATAGAGTTTCAAAATGGCGCCTTGAACGCTCTAACAGCTATACATGACCATAAAGTAATCTTCAAGTTATAATCGAATGTGACATCTTTCATTTCGAGCAGAGTCTATTTTATACAGGTTATCCTAATCGTTAGAAACGCTCCACCACCGTTGTACACAAGGGCCCTTTAACAAACTATTGTTCATAACCACAAATTCCTGGCATTGATTATAATAAAAGACATATCCCTTGTATAATACAGAATAATTTATTCTGTAATAAGATATAAATAACAACAACACAAAGCCAATCGAAAACACATAAATAGTTAATATTAATATAAAGTTAATACGTAAACTTAACACAACATTTAATTAAAACAAATACTTGAAATGCCTTAAGTCTCAACCTCCTCGTGGTGAACCCCCGGTAACTGATCTTTTCAGGCGAAATGATAATCAACTGAGGCTACGGCTAACATCTTTTTGTCTTTTTTTACTAATATGTCATTGTTCTTTTTAATTCACTGATTTCTTTTTTATCTCACTGTATTTAACCTTCCCTCCATAGGACACCTATCTTATTCATCTGGCACACGTGCCCTTATCAGGGCCGGCATCACCAGATGTCAAGTCAATGACATCTCAGTGCTCCAACTTAACGTGGAAGGTCTCACTAGGGGAGATCATCGAACACCTTACACATACGCATAAAGTCACGCCGATTCCTCCTCCAAGAACCACGACTTAACTGACAGTTCCATCCTGAACATCCGCGGCTACAACAACACCATATCTGCACACACCGAGAGCGCTACCCACGGATTGCCACCTTTGCTAGCAACTCAACCCAATGGTAAACAAATGTGCTCACCCTGTAATGGGCAACGTCCCAAATTGCAGGTGTTCATGTCACCTATGTCTACAAGCCACCTAACCATCGGCTCCAAGCAGCTCTCTACTCTTACCAACTTATGGTGCACTCTGTATTTATGCTGGCGACTTTAACAGTGATAGCATTACCTGGGTTACAAGGAAAACCAACCCTGAGGAGCCACCCTAGAGAACTGGGCCCAAAATCCGGTGTACACCTTTTGCACGCGACTCGCACGAACCCCAAGCAACCAGTCACTTTCAACTCTGGAAGGTGAAATACGTCTACCAACCCTGACCTTGCTTTTCCAAATATGCAAAACATCTCCTTCAACCGTACTGTTCTCGACCGCGTTTCTTGTCCGAATTCCTCAACACAGACCATCCACTGATCGCTCAGAGAGAGCCTTGCTAAGCCTCTACCACCAACAAAGCCAGTGAAAGGTTGGAACTTCCGCAAGGCATAACTGGTGACAGTTCAAGAAAACCTGGGAATTCAGAGTGCCAACCTCCCGACACCAACCTCATCCAGCCTGGACAATTCTTACACACACTGTGTCAACTCTTTATAAATAGCACGAAGACCATCCACTTGGCGGCCGTCGCAGTTATATCCCATGCTGGGATGAGGAAATTGATACTCTTTACAATGATTCCTGAATTTCATCCAAGGTGTCGATCTGATAAACTGCTTGGACAGGAAATGCCGTGAACGCTGGGATCATACGGTCCAGAATCGACTTCACTCCACTCCCGCGGAGGCTGGAAGACTATAAACCGCCTTCACCGGCAGAATTCCAAACCATCGAACGTCAGTGTACTGCAACTCATGCCTGAGCAACATCCTCGCAAATGGTCGTTCAAGGATATTGATAATTAAGAGTCACACTCGCTCTGCAAAAAATAAGAATCACAAACTCGTCGAGCCCCACTGTGGGGGGACGGCACTTTTCAACATCCTCTCTCACTAGATGAGTTAACCTCTGCTATCAGCCAACTAAAGTGAAAGGCCTCAGGGCCCTGATACCATACCAGCAGAGTTCCTGATGCCACGATGTCTAGATTGGCCCCAGGAGTTCTACACTTGTTGCCTTACTAACCAGTCTTTACCCAAGGTCTGGAGGAGAGTCTACTAATCATCGGCACTCCCCCACCAAACAGCTGACAAACCCAAGAACTACCGCCATATCACTACTGTGTGTCTCCTATCAACTCCTGAGAGGATATATCTGGAGCCCGTCGTCCGAACCCCATCTGCCTGACGAACAAGCAGGATTTCGCCTGGCCGTAGCACTGCTGTCCATCAGATTGTAAAACTCACAAATGATATTGAGAAAGCTTTTGAAAAGCGCGTAAGGCAGGCGTCATCTGGTGGACCTTACTGCATGCAACGCCACCGGTGGCACAGGGCAGACACTCAAGCCTCTCATGACCATCCCGGATCGTCACCTTGTACAATCATATGTAACATGCTTGCAAAACCGTAGCTTTATATTCTCAAGACCAGTGATGGGCAGAGCAGTCTCTGCGTCGTGCTGAGACCGGAGTACCACAAGGACGTACTGGCTCCTATGCCGTTCAACTTGTATATCAGCGAATTTACCTCAAACAACATCTAGACAATATGGCTACGTTCACTAGCTTTGCCTCCTCCCTTGACAGCAACTGGAGCGAAGTAGAAAGCACCTTACTACCAGACATGGCCCTACTTGCAGCATTCTCAAGACCTGAAGACTGAAGCTGAGCGAAGCCAAGACCACGCTACTCTGCCTCTCACCTCAACACCAAAGAGGCTCAGCGTCAGCTTCAAATCAACCTCATGGAGTGCATCTGCCTACATCCTACCCACCTACCTGGGAGTGAAGCTTGACCGCGCTTATCTTACCCCGAGCACCTCGAGTCCGTAGCGCAAGGTATCTTCTCGAGGAATAACCTCCTGTTCCGACTTGCTGGATCTTCATGGGGGGCCAGCCAACGACCCTACGCACCACAGCCCTGGCTCTAGTCTACAACACTGCTGAATATGGGCCGCCATCCATGGTGCAACAGCTCCCAACCACTAAAGAAGCTGGACACAGTACTCACGAACCTGATAACCATCACTGGCTGCTCCGTCCCTAATCCATCTGATTCCTCCAGTGCTTTCAGGCCATTGTAAACCTGTCAGACTTCGAGAGAACACGGTGGAGACACCAACACGCAAAACTATTGAATAGGCCCTGCAGGACAACAGCACCTGTTCATAACCTGCCAAAAATCACAGCCAACCGGTAGACGAGACTGCGCTCTCGCCGACCTTTCCACCGACACGTGCTAACTCTAACTCTCCAGTTCCCCTTCAACATCTTACAGACATGGAATACTGCCTGGCTAGATACCCCAAGGCCAGATCAACTCTCTATTACACCTAAGACAGAACTACCACCTGGCAGCAATCTTCCACGCAAGGAATGGGTCACCTTAACCGGATTCGCACAGGAGTCAGTCGCTTCAATAGCAATATGCACCGGTGTGGTCTGCGGCCATCGCCAGCCTGCCAATGTGGTTCTGCATCACAGACTGCGGATCACATTCTCAATGAGTGCCCTACCTTTCGTCCACCGGTGGACACAGATTTTTCCAACCCCAACCAATCAACAGTGAGTTGGCTCCAACGCTTACAACATGTTTAGCTGCTGCCTCATACGCAAGAAGAAGAATATTTAGAACAAAATATACACACAAACGTTCAAATATTACTTTACAGAATTCCTGTAGTAAAAATATGAAAACACACAAAATACAATAGTACATATACTCAAGATCAAAAAACAAATCAGTATAGGACAAACACAGCCACGATCAGACATTTGCTGTAACAACAATGAATAAAAGATATAAATAACAACAACAACAAAGCCATCGAAAAAACAATAACATAAGTTAATACTAACATAACATTAAGACACAAACATTTAATTAAAACAAATACTTGAAATGCCTTAAGTGCCTTAAGTGACGTTGCTCGCCGCTGGTCATATTATATACTTAAGTTGTTCCAACCCAGGGCCCCAAGCAGTGGCGCCTGTCAGCTTTATTTAAGGTCGTGAAGTGACGCAACGTTGGACTTAAGTGTGACTAGAGGGGTGTCGGGGGGGGGGGCTGAGAGCAATATTTTAGGGGGGCTGTCAGAAGGTACTGACAAATCCGCCACTGGTCCCAAGATACTGAAAGGTACGTTTACCAGGGTTAATATTGGGATCGAATGAAACATAGAGCGCACCATTTGTTTTTGAAGCTTAAATTCCCATTGTTTGATCACGTGATTAAAAAAATAAGTAAATAAAAATGGTTGCCACAAACGTTAAAACAAATAAGTGTAGTTATAGGTTGATTCTCTGGTGGTTAATGTAAATGACGCATTATTACCTTATTGTTGAGCTGCTACCACAAATCATGTATGCCATATCAAAAAATCAAAATAGCGGCCAGGATTCCAATTTTGTCTTGTAATTCATTATGTATTCCCGTTGTAAAACTCACACACAAACTCAGAATTTCCTCTTTTTTATGTACCAGTGGCGTAAATTTCTTTTTGACATTGGGGGATGGGGTTGATGAAAATTTCAGAATGAAACGGGGTTTGCTAAAAACATGCATTATTAGCACATGTGCGCGCGAAGAGCGGGGTACAAAGTTTTGCTTATATCCTTAAAACTTATATCGTTAAATGTAATTGCAATTAGAACAAAATGCGGGCCGCGAGGCGCGCGGAAATTTACCATTTTTAAACTATTATGGTAAAGTATGAGATAATTTTTGGTCAAAAAACATGAACAGGCATCAACATTGGGGGGGGGGGGGGGGGGGGTGAGCGTATTGACCATCCCCCTCATCAAAATATTTGGGGGGGGATATATCCCCCCGGTATTTACGACGGGCCTCTTTTATTACTACAGAGGTACATTCCAATTGTATCACGTAACCCTTTTGAAAAAGACCAAGCTCGGGTGTAGCCGCATCCCGGCTTGAGCTTCATCAACGTTTTTAGGACGGGCACAGTGTTGGTGGTGGTGGTGGGTTCAGCGCTTTGGTCCCGGTGTCATATACTACAGTGTCCGTGTGACTGAGTGTCCTGCCACCCATCAGTCTATTGTGTTCTCCATTGAGTGCTGTACGCATCATTTGTTTCAACACTGTACTCAAATGGTCTCGACTACAAGGTCACCGTTTATTCCGTACATGTTGCTATGGTAGCTAGGACACTCTCTTATGGGGGACACTCAGTTTCTTTACACAGGGAACCCTCCCTCTCCAGGTGCAGTAACTGCCATGCGCATTGTGTGGATGTTTTCTTTTCTTCATATATAATCTATATACGTGAAGCCCGTGTAATATTTGTTTGTGAAGCTAGGAACAGTTGATGCGAAGTGACGAGCAACAACGTGCCTAGTAAATGTCCCCACAGTTCCTTAGAATGGAAACCATAAGATAGGGCTTGCAAGCTGGAACACTTCGAAGAGAAAGCAAGCTCCATTCAAGACATGGCTGGTCACATGAACCTAGCTTGGTGTGATGGTGCCTCTGCCTGGTAGTCTTTCACTGGGGAGATGTGTGGTTGTGCGACTAACTCCAACTACCAAACTTCTTATTGTTTCTTGTAAGCCACAATAGGTAGCTCGTAGAGCCATTCTTGATGCAGAGTCCAGTGCCTTCTTCTTGATTTCCTTATTTTGTCAGCCCAAGGAATTTGAAGCAGGTTTTCAGAGTTCTCTGGTTGGTGAATCCTCTGGACGCCACTTCTACTGGGAGGTATTTCAAAGCCCGTCCAGCTTCTTGTGCTTCTTTGATGTCTTCATTGCACTTATTTCGGTGGTTATGCCATATTCTCTTCTGAGAATAGACGGTGATATGTGTCATGCGGGGTGTCATGCGGGTATCATGCTTCTGATCCACTCAATTGTTTTTCGCCCTCTTTAGTGATTCTAAGCATGCTCCTTTCCATGCGGTGCTGAGCCACCTTCAACTTCTGCTCCATTTTCTGACTCATAGCCTAATAGTAATAATCTTAACACATTTTTAAAAACCAAAACATCAAATTCCAAAGCCCCCACTCCCATATACATACCCTCTCACTCGGCGATCGGGAGCATCCGGCCTCTATCGCCCTTCAAGTGGACCCCCAATTCTGAATATCTTCCTAATCAAGGCTGTGCAATTCTTCTTTGATATCAAATCCATCAATCCAAACAACATACAGGAAAATGTCTAGCATCAACTCAATATACAAATTTTAGCCATCCTCAGTTATCAACAAATGGTTCACAGCTACCGATTATCCCAAATTCACAACTACCGCTAACATGAGCCCACTGGCACCCACAACTTACTAACACCCCCCCCAAAAAAACAGTCCCTACAAGTCAGCAAACCTCAAAACCTAGAAAGTCGAGAACCGCGAAATTCTAGTTATCAAAAAAAATAAAAATATATATATGCCATAAGTTACTTATATAGATATTTACATCTGAAAACATACTTTAGTACCTTTTTTCGAAAAAAAAAAGCAAAGTCCTAAAACTTACCGGAAGTAATACAATGCCGATTTGGCGTAGGCCTGTGGCTGAGTCGCTTCATTAGAGAGAAACTGACGTTCTTTAAAAAGGTACATTCCGTGATTCTAGCACCTACGACCGACCCAACTTCAAAAGTCCTTCTGAACTTTGACAAGAAATAGCCCAGCGCTAGCAGCATTGTGTATACCATCTCGATACCAAATGTTTGAGTGTTCACACTTAAAGGTGCCCAGCTAAAAAAAACTTCGTTAGTCCCCAAGGTGGGGGGGGGGGGGTTCCTAGGGACCCAACCCAGATAACCACTTTCCCGTGGGAGTTTGATCATCACACTAACACAAATAAATGGGGGTCACGTAAGAACCACATACCCACAATAAAAATGAAAATCCGACCTTTGACCTATGACCTATGGCCAATTGAAATTGTCACTCTTCGAAAAAGAGTGGTTCGCACATTTCCATCCTCACCAACTCCAATAAGGTTTTGAACCAAAATAATTCATTATATCGACTCTAGAAAAACCAATTAAAATAATCATTGCAAAATATAGCCAAATTTGTACCATCTTGTATTTTTCTCAGAACTTCAAAATCGCCTTATTTTTCCCATAGACTTACACAGTTTAGAGCACGGCATGACAAAATTAAAATTGATGATATCAGCATATAAAAGTTGATTTTGATTTAAGTAATTATTAATCCTTAATTAATTATCCCAAATCCTAAGTGTATAGATCTAAGCCAAATACAGATACCCAAATTTAATTACTTTAATTTTTTCGTTAGTCCAATATCTTGAATTTTTTCTCACTTCCGTTAGTGCCCAAGGGGGAGGGGGGTTCCTAGGGACCCAACCTAATTATTCTAATGAAGCCGTGGGCGGATTTAAATTTTTTTTGTATCAGGAGAAGCGTATTCATAAATCAGACAATTAGCAAAAAACTCCTTGAAATATTTGATTGCGTAACCGAGAAATCGCAAAAAAATCAAATGTTGGGTACTATGGAACCCCCCCCCCCTTGGGCACTTAAAGAGACATGAGGAGATTTCCACAAAGAAGCGCCCCAATATATTTCGAACCCGGGTGTTTTTGCATATTTGGAATGCTTTCCAATGTATTATATCACACCTGAAGTGAATAAGCCGAATACGCCATCTTTATGTAATAAGATGATGATTTAGTACTTTCTGTCGTGCACGACAGAAAGTCAAAGCACGGTGTTCTATGGGGACAATTACGATAGTCAGGCAAGCTCAAAACAAGGTTTGCGGGTTTTTTTGTACTTGTTTGTCCAATAAACCTTCGAAACGTTTTTGGTAGGTGGTCTACAATCGATCCAGTGCAATTTGAGAGAAATTCGTATCCTCAAAAAAATCTCCTCCTGTCACTTTAAGTGTTAAATATGTTGACAGACTGACAGGCGCAGCAAATGGTGCCTTACGCGTGTAAGGAGAGGAGGCCAATACAGAGTTTGTACAGGGGTCAAATTTTTAAATTGATCCAATCCTGTTGAAAAGTATACCACGTTATTTGTACTATCTACAACGTAAAGTTTAAGAACTATAGGCAAAAACAGCAAAAATCAATAAAAGGGTCAATTTCAGTTGTACAGGGGTCAACTTTTAAAGTTGCTCCGATTTGGATAAAAAGCGGTGCAAATTATTGGTTGAGTTCAAAGGATTAAAATAAGGAATAGTTTTAACAAAGTAGGGGGGAAACAAGGTCAAGTCACATTGAATGCAATGGACGTTAGACTTCTGTGCCCCACCTCGATAAAACTATTCCTTATAGACCGTATTCAATATGACGTCAGCCACCAGACATGTTGGTGGACAAGTACCTCGTTCACGTAGCGTTGCACGTCGTCCGTACCTACCTCATACAACGCTACGTGCGATAGTGCATTGAAATAGCCGGGGTGGGTGCGCAGCGGAACCGAAGCAAATTCAGAATCAGTACAAAAACAGCACTTATTGAAAATCTTTACCTTTGATTAGTCCTAAATTATATTTATATTATACGCACGTTGTTTCCTTGACTGATTTTCTATTCATGGTTAAAACATGATGATTTTGAAACGGTGATTTCTTAACCGTTAAAAATCCCAATTTAAACATAGCAGTCGCCCCTGGATTGTTCCCGGTTTATTTTCTTTAGAATATGCACGAGCGCGCTTATTTTCGCTGATTACCAATAAATTACGAACATACACCCGGAAGTGGGAGAAGACTGTGTTTAGCTATTAATTTGATCAAATTTTCGGTCATTTTGTGCTTTTTAGGGTCAACATTTCACGGATGTAAGCATGAGCTGTGCACCGTTTGTATTTTTAAAATCGAGCTAGTAGGGATGCTAAGACATCAAAGTTTTCATATATGCAAGGATTTCGGGTCATAGAGGACTGTAAGTGTACAAATATTCTCGACTTTGTGGCACATATGGTGGACAGTGGATCCCGTTTTTTGAATGAACTGCCGCTCTGGCTTAGGGAGAGGAGATAGCAGGGGCTATCGTAGCGGAAAAAGCCAGAGAAACCTCGGGCTAGTGGACAAAATGCATACATTCCAGGACTACAATACATTAAAGGGATTTATTGGTATGAATCTATCGGCACATATATAA
>JAMKCH010016735.1:0-44936 GCA_023653785.1 Ophioderma brevispina | reverse complement strand
TACCTCAGGTATTGAGAGGGGGTTAGCTTGATTGGTCGAAATGACAATAAAGACCAACCTCTGCACCACTTGAATGGTTCGACCGACCATCTCCGGGGGGGGCCGTCGGCCTGGGCGGGACGGTCCGTTAGATTAGCCAGTCGTCCAGATACATGCAGAGGTTGACCCCCTGTCGCCTAAGGAAGGCGCCCACTTCCTGGGTCACGATCGTGAAGACCCTGGGAGAGGTGGATTAGTCCGAAGGGGAGGCAGTCACTCGTCGACTGGCCCTGGATTTGGAATCTGAGCCAGCGAACGGTTGATTTTGCGACTGGAACGTGAAGGTAGGCGGCTTTCAGGCCCAAAGACGGACCGCCCAGGTCCCTTCACGGACAGCGCAGGAGGACTATTGAAGCGAGGGTTTCCATCCTTGAGTTCTCGGCCTGATGAACGGATTCAACGGCTTCGGTTCAGGATGGACGCAAATCCCCGGTCTTCTTGGGAGCCAAGAGAACGTCGACCAAAACCCCTCGGTGAAGGGGGTGTCGACTGGGGAGATGGCACTCTTCGCCAGGAGGGCCGAGCCCTCGGCCAGAAGGAACTTGGTCTTCGGCTCCCCCGGAAGCGTGGAAGAAAGTTGGTCTCGGCATGGAAGTCGCAGGGGGTGTCGCAGCGGTGATTCTATTCGATACCCCCGCTCCACCACAATCAGCCCCCAAGGGGCGGGAGAAATGGCTGGCCTTCCGCACCAAAAGAACTTAAGCGGCCGCCCCACCGGAGGTTTGGTAAGGCTCCCTCCACGGAGAGATTACCCCGCGCCCGCCGTGCCCTCAGGACTTAGGCTGCTTCCCCTTCCCAGTCGCCTTGCTTTTGGGAGGTGGGTGAGACTTCGGCCTGGCCCCGGAATTCTGAGAAGAAGTGGCCGGGGCTGCGGGCTTTTTGGGTTGCTGAGACGGTGTCGACTTCGCCCGTTTGGCGGAACACGACTGGGAAGAAGAGGAACGCGAGCGCTTCTTCTTCTTCCTAGCCGAAGATCTTCCGGAGGAGATCTCGCCTGAGCCTCCTTGGGCGCCTGCTCTGACTCCACGCGCCTCCGCTGAGGCAAGCAGGGAGTCACGGAACGAAAACCTCCGAAGGGGACGTCCCGCGACTCGGGCTGGGTCGATAGAGACCTCGTTGCAAGATCGGCGCTCAGGGTTCGCAGAGTAAAGCAGGGTTCTCGCGTCGCAGGAAGCTGAGGACGACGCGCCAAAAGACATTGAAGCCCCCGTTTGCCGAGTCACTAGAGAGGCTAGGAAATCAATGCATCGGAGGCTTCCGAGGGGAGAAAGCTCCACCCTCGCCCAACGAGGTTGAGGTCGTGGGCGAGGACCAAAGAGGAAAGCACCTAGCCTGATACCAGAGGTTCACCGCCAGGTCTAGGGTGCTTCAACTGGTCCTCCCAAGTGGAAGGGGAGGAACGCAGTCGGGGGGAGGCCCTTGCCGTTGGCAAACTGGTGATAGAGTCAAGCTCTATGGGTCCCCGGAGTCTCAGGGAAGGAGTTGAAGTCTCCTTCGGTAGTTTCAACTGACTGCGACCGAAAGCTCTCACCGGGTACGAAGAGATCTTCTGAGTGACCTCCCGGAGCGCTTACACAGAGACCAACGTCTGTGGGAAGCTCAAACGGCCGGACGCGGTCCGGAGGGAGGATAGGAAGCCCAGATGAGCTGTCCCTCCATACGCACGCCGTCAGGCGCGCAAGGCAGGCCGAGGCTCTCAGCGACCTGCCTGCGCAGCCACATGATGGGTGCAGCGGGGGGGGGAGGAAGAGAATCCACTCCTCCTGCCTCGAAAGTGGCCGCGGACGTCGACGGCCTGCGAGGAGTATCACCTAAGTGACTCATCTCCGAGCCCGAGTCCGCCCAACCAGCGCTGTCCTCCGAAACATCGGAAGTTTGCGGCCGGTAGGAGTCCTGAGGGACGGATGCCGACAGAACGACGCGGATGGGGCGGAAGGCCCGGCGCGCCACTGGCGGCGACACCAGGTCCCCCCGCAGGGACCAAGCCAAACTGGCATAGGATGGGCCGCAGGAAGCCATGAGGTTCGGACTGACCAGCCCGACCCTGAACGAGGGTAAGGCCGAGAAGGCGTGGGACGACACACCCCAAGTCCAGGCACGTAAGGCGAAGGGTAGTGGACGGGTACACCGTCCTGCCCCGGCCCGGTAACCAGGCGTGTACCGCCGCAGCTAGAGTGGCTCCCAGAAAGGAGACAAACTGCTGCAGCAGGGCGCAAACTGCCCCGCTCGAAAGTGGGTCAGAAGCCGATCCCGAACAGCAACTGGGTGGCATGCGGCTGGGCAGCGAAGGCGGCGGTAGGCGTGGTTGTGACTATAGCATGGAGGGGCATTCCCGCAAGCGGGAATGGGAGTTCCCAGTCGAAAGGGACCATACCGACTTGTCCCGCCAGCAGTCCAGCACGGACTGGGTGGGTAAGACATGTAGGGGATGAGCGTTAACCTGAAAAGTAGGCTGCCGGAGGGGTTACTGTGTCCCAAGGACGCCACCCGAGCCACGAGGCAGCCCCGCAGGAACGCCAGAGGGGGGCACCCACGGGTACCCCGCCATAGGTGGACCCGCCGCGGAAAACCGGTGCAGGAAAACCAGCACCAGTTACCGCAGCCGGCGTACCCGCGGTAAAGAGACCTGAGCCGACCCCTAGTCAGCTGGGGCATATGAGGAGGCCAGCCCCCTATAGGAGCACAATCGCTAAGGCCGAGCCCCGAAGGGCCCGGAGCGACGTGCGGTGTCAGCTGAGGATGCACTGCATGACTAGCAAAGGCTAGTCATGCGGGGCGCAGCGAGCGTAGTCAACACTTGCGGCGTCCCGCAAAGGGAAGCCGAGGCCAAAGCCCCAGGGCTAGCCGAAACATACCCCGAAGTATTGGCCACCGTGGTCGCGGTTATAGTGCCCGAAGACACCGGGACAGCAACCACGTTAGGTGCGAACAACTGCGGCGATGGATTAGCCCGGGCGATCCAGGGCCTCAACATCACCACTTCACCACTACGGAGTTGCACTCGCAGCCGCATCATTACCGGTTCCAGGGGGCTGGCAGATGCAGGTGTACCGCTTGTCTAGTCGCGGACGGGAGCAGCCTAGGGCTGAACCGGCGAGCCAGCGGCCGGTGGAGCGCTGAGGAGGCGGCCCGAAGCACACCCATCAGCATGCCGCGATAGCCGAAGCTACCCCACCTTTGGGAGCACCCGAAGCAGCAGCGGCTGCCTTGGATGAACCCCAGACCGGAGCCCGACTACCACCCCCTCCCGTGTACGCAACCACGAGCGGCGTACCCATGTTCAATGGGCGGCCCCATGAACATCCGCCATTTTATTAAGTATACCACAAGCATATAATAAAATAATACACACACCAAACCATATTAATTGTTAGCAAGCACGCACGCTAACAAATAACATAAACAAAACTCACCACATAGTCAAAGGCAATCAAAGCAGCAACACGTGCGTCAATGGTGCCTTTGTTTACCTTATTTTCCCGCCTTACAGGAGATCACCATGACCGCAACGGCGGCCAAAAAAAAAGCATACATAATAAGAGCTCTCGGACGGTGTAAAAGTCTACGTATATTCCATTCCGATTGAGCGCTATACATGCCAGTCGATAATCCAGTAATATATCCAGAAGTAGGTATAGTCGTAGGAGTATTCCGTATGAGATGCCAACTAGTCCAGTATCAAAAATCTCAGTTACTTTTGGCTGCTAATAACAGAGGGGCTGCTGGTAACACGCGGTCCGTCTGCAGGCTGCCCCAAAACGAATGAGAAATGAGGAAGAGCTATGGTCGACAGGGGTGTGACCTGGGGGTCACTGGTCGAGACCATATTTCATCTTTAGGAGGTGCTATAAAATAGGTATTTTGGGGCATTCCACTCTCAGAAGGGAAATGCATATGTTTCAGTACCATGGTTGTAAAGGACATCAGTCAGTGTAAGTTGGCTAAATGGCAAGTCAAGACAGTTGCAAATCATACTTATGTCCAATTATTAGTCTATAAAACAAAATATTGATTTTGGATCACTTAGATATATCTTATTAAAAATTTAAACGTTCTATCAAGAACATTAAAAAGTTCAATTTTAATTTAAAAAAGAAAATGTCTCAGTAAATAAATAAAAAAAAAAAATATGGTAAATGGCTCCAATTCAATGCACATGGGACCAAACTACTGGCAACAACTTGAATCCCCCGCTGATGCCCACTACTCATCACACTGGCTCACCACCCATCACCCAACCCATTGAATCCTGTATCCATCAGTTACCTGACTACCCCACCCATCAACCACAACTCCAACCACACCATGGAATACTGACTTTGTCCTTTGTCAACACTGATTTCAGTACTCCATCAACCAGGGCAGCAAAACGGCTACAAAGCTAACTAATATAGGTTAAAGAAACCTAATTTTTGCACCATTTGCTTAAAGGTGCACCGAGAGATTTCACATATCAGGTTCCCTAAAAATCGAAAGTACTGATTTTTTGCCCTGAATGTAAAGCTTTCCATTAAAAATCTCCGTCATCTGAAAGGATTAAGCTGAGAATGTTTCTTTGGTAGAAAACTTGTGAAATTTCTAATTTCGTATAGGAGCCAAATACGAAATTCAGCATTTTTGGAACGCAATGAGACTAAAATCAAGGGACCTCTTTGGCCTCATAATATGACGTCTGTGTAACATGATATATTTTTGTGTAAAACTAATAAACATGTTTTTGTTCTTCCTTGGTATTAGTTCTATCTGTTTTTTTTCCTCTCCATGTAGGCATAAACAAAATTGTTTGTTTGACATAACCTTACCGACCTTAAAAACCTTCCGACTTTTTTTTTTTTCTCTCAAAAAAACAAAAATACCTTCCACCGCCCCATATTTTACTTCCAATCCAGTGCTGTTTTTTTTCTTATAAACTTGAGACCTTGAGGAACAAAGCATAGTGTTAAAACGTTAATGTTTTTTTTTTTCGATTTGGCAAAAGAATACTTCAATAGTGCTTTTTATTTCACCACAAAATATCCACAGCACCGCGCCCTGGTCTTTATGCCACGCACGTTCTATGTGGTTCCCCTACACCGAAAGGAATTTGATTCCTTGTTGAAAATGGGAGCGCCCAGTATCGACATAGACGATGTGTCTCGCATGCAGTTTTCTGTTGTCAATTCCAGGGGAATGGTTTAGTCATAGTCTAATTTCGGGTGTTGAGAAGAATCAACCCGAATTTGTCATGAAACTGGTGTTGCAAAGAGATAATGCAGGGAGTTTTCTTTTCCTACGGAAAATGAGTAACGAGCTTACTTGTTTTGTGCAGGCCAACGGGGTTATGTTTGACGACATTATCATGATGTGCCTTTGAGAGAGAGACGTGCCAGATATTGTGCAACTTACAGTACAGTACCACATCGTTGCACATCATGTACACACACACCCTCACACCAAAACACAAAAAAAAAACAACCGTCCGACCCCGATTTTTTCTTACGTTACAACCAAACAAACAATTTTGTTTATGCCTAATATTGCACAGGACTAGTCCAGTGTCAAGACTTCAATGAGGGATTATAGAGTTTTATTCAGTCAAGCATATAGTCCCTCAGTAAAGTCATGACACAAGACTAGGTCAATGCAATATTACACTGAGGGATGACCGTCTTATTATTTGTAAGCAAATTGAAGGAATTATACTACCAAGATCCACACACACTCTCTCACTCTCATACACATCTACATACCACTCTATACAAGACAAACACACTCAACTTCTGATTATGAGATCAAGACAACTAATGCATCCTACCTGGAGCTTGATACAAGACTTACCAAACAGCTTAAAGGTGCAACAAGAGATTTAAAATAACAGGTGTCCCAAAAAATGTGAAAATTCTGATTTTGGAACTGGTGTAAAGCTTTCTATCAAAATATCCCCAACTGAAAGGATTAAGGTAGGATTATCAGCTACGGCTTCGTGCCCAGATCTTGTTGAAATTCTCATGAAATGTTGGTCTTGGTGAAAGAAACATGTGTGCCAAATTTTAATTTTTTTCCAAAAAGACATTTTAGAGATATGTCACCTAATGCATTTTCAAATTCCCATAGACTTTGTACAGGGGCTGATTTTGGCAGTATAGAAAATGGACTAAAATGGGCAATTTTGTGAAAAACTACACATTTTATTTCAATTATTCTTAAGTAATTGATGAGTTATAAGATTGGTGTTTGGTTCTAATGGTTAAAGAAATATCAAAAATCCATAATTTTTTATTTTTCTGCGTGTCATCAAAAACAAAGAACAGGTGGTCGCAACAACACTTTTTTGTGAGATTTTAGGTATTTTGTTTATACACACATCCCTGGAGTTTCAGCTTAAAAGCACCTTCCATTTAGGCTGGGAAAAATTATTTATTGTAAAAATTATGGAATTTTTAAAAAATAAATAAAAACACTAAAACAAATCATGCAGTCTTGAAACTGCAAAAATATGTGGAGGAAAGTTCAATCCTTACCATAGTCAAGTTTGATTTAGGGGTTTTGATTTTATGTTCATTTTTCTGTAAGACCATTTTATCCGATGATCCTACCTTACGCTAAGAACTGTTTCTCTGGTACAAAAATTTGAAATTTCCTATAGGAGCAAATAGGAAATTCAGCCTATGTTTTCTATTGAAATAGAAGCATATACAAATCACCTTTTGTTTTCATTTTAAGTTATCACTACATATCACAGAAAATATGGATGACTTGAAATTTCTCTTTGCACCTTTAAGTCTTTTAATGTTCTGTATTATCATAGTACCAAGAATTTCTTATATCAGGAATTTCTTTGCAAAACACACAAAAAACCTTCAGTTAAATTCAGGAGGAAAGCATTCTCTCTTCTACAATAAATACTCTACTACTGACCTTTCTAGAATTGTGTTCCTTATTCCTTTCTGCATCCCAGGCTCTTTTCCGCACACTTTCTTCAAGTTCCTGCTGCCTCCTGTGAGCTTCACCATCTGCTTGCTGACGGTATATAGCCTGGACGGAATTACGTGCCAAATTCTGAAATATACACGCATCAAGTTGTTGGTGCAACATTGTTTAAATTTATGGGCCACAAAGACAGCCTTTGGACACTCATTTGTGTATTAAACCACAAGAAATTACAAATGCAGCACTTGTAACAATTTTGGTTTTAAACTTAAATTTTCACAAATGATTCATAATTACTTTCGGACACTTCTCAAAATGCCTATTTCTATGGCCTGTTTTCAATGTTGGGTAATGATGATACTAAAAAAAAGACAGCTTCACCATGAACTAAAACATCACTTCACATACAAACTGCTATATAAGTAAAATCAAAATCACACCAAGTTTGTAATCTGTTCCAATCCTCTTAGCAGGGCACATATGGTCCAGTGGATAGAACACCCAACCCACACGCCAAAGGTTGTGAGTTTAAGCCCCGCTGTGACCAACGGGCTGCTTCCTAGAGTAAGGCGGTTTACCTCAATTATTCCTCTCTACCCAGGTGTATAAATGGGTACCGGCATTATTCAATGCTGGGAAGGTAACAGACTTGGGCATGGGCACTCCGTTCCTGTGTACACAGGTCCTTCCCCTTCCCCTTTACCTCTCAGCAATCTTAGTTACCACCTCATCAACAACTAACCTGCTGCAGGTGTTCCTTCTGAGCCTGGAGTTCCAAGCGACGAATCTCGACATCCTCGACTGCAGCCTGTGTCTCCTGCTCTCTCAGAATTCTCTGCAAGGATATATGGAAGAAATTGATAGCTAAACCTGCTTCACTAATACATAACATTCTGTGTGTGTGTGTGTGTTTGAACTAGTATTTCGTTTGCATTGTGTATGTGTACTGACTTTGAACTATTTCATCAACAACTTGTGGTCCTCAACCACAAATTAAAGACTAGGGCCCATTTCTACAAACTGTGTTATTGAATCACAAGTGCAGGAAAATGAAATGCTATGTTTTGTTCCTCTTCTTGTTATTTTGGAGGGGGTAGATGAGCTAAGTAAGTAGTTAAGCTGTTCAGAATCAGCTACTTCCTGAATTTTAGATGGCAAAGTGAATTTGGTCTATTTGTGAGGAGACACTCAAGGTCATACTCAAAACAAAAATCCCCACAGATGCACATGGTACACCTGTAGAATGAAATGTTCTTCTTAAGTTCTTACCTTAGTCAGTCTCTCTCGGCACTCGCACTAGTAACACATGTCCGTTACTGGTCACCGTAACACATCGGTAAGATATGGCGTCATCGCTAACCGCTGCAGTATTCCACGATATCGCATTATAACAGGAAAATAATACCGTTTGTCGCAGTTCATTATGTGTAAGAGACTAGTACACCCTTTCCGGCATGCATTTAGAGCAAAGAGAAATCAAAGATGGCCGATTACAATCGGAATCAGCTGTGCGATGCTGCAAAATATCAGACTTTTGTGTGGTAAAGTGAGGCAAATTTAAAGGCTTACGATCACCGTTTGCTTCAAATCGCACGATATGCAACAATTATTTAGTGTAAAATAATGTCTAAACTACACTGTGAAAGTCTTTCTTTCTTCCCGACGGACCATTTTTAGCCATCGACGCCGGGTTTAAAGCGAGGGGTCTGGACTGACAAATTATGATGTCACTTAGGTAAGTAACACCAAAATTGATACCTGTGCTGGTAATGCTGGTGATATGTCACTTGGTTGGGTAACGAAACTTTGTTTGTTACTTGTCCGAGTGACATTAACTTTGACCCGCGATACAAAAACCGGAAGTGTGACCTGAGTGCTGCAGCCCCGACAACGACGGTTATGTAACTGTTACGGTGACCAGTAACGGACATGTGTTACTAGTGCGAGTGCCGAGAGAGACTGTTAGTAACATGTACGTTTGTTTTTTACCCTTTGTAGATTTCTATACAATATTTACTGACATGAATGAAAACTACCCAGACCTTAACCAGATCTTTCATCCTAGGTTATGACCCTTTCTTATGTTTTGCATTGACTATGGAATGCTAAGGATGACAGGTGTATATGTTTTGTGAAGATTTTCAATCATAATGTACCATTATTCAAATAGAAAAATCCCTTATACCAAGCATAACTCATTGATTAAAGACACTTTCAAGACTAACAATCTCATTGTAATTTAGAAGGATTTGTAATTCCTTACCTTTCTTGCAATCTCATCATCTAGTCTGCTCAGCTCAGTTTCTTTGATCTGCGTCTGATGCTGCAGGAAGCGCTGTCTGGCGCCATCAAGAAGCTGTAGCTCCCGTGCTCGTAATTCTCTCTTCATGGCTTGTAGCTCACAAATTATCAGCAATACCTTACAAGTGTCATGCTCCCTTACTGAAAATAGATTAAATCCCCATTATTTTAAATTACATGCTAGAATTTCACAGTTCTCGGCTTTCGTGCTCGCTATATTCAGAGAATATAAGTTGTGGGCCACTCCATGACCTTTGACCTTGGCATATGACCTTTGACCTCATCAACATATGAGTGGGTTCCTTGGTGCACCTATAACACAAGTTTGGTTCCAATTGAACTTCCAACTTTTCAATTGAGGTCAATTTTAAAAAAACTTGTTGTGACACACACACACAATCATACATACACACGCACAACAGAATGCAAAGTGGTCCTGCCAGCTATAGCTGGTGGCCCACAAAAAAAATCTCACTTTTTTTTGTGAATTGTTTCTAAACATAAGAGAATACTATCTATTCGTTCTCCATCAGATTCTCTAAATATGAAATTGTCAAAGTTGCATGTCAGTTTCATAACATGTTTTTTCTATTATACAGAGGCTCGGAGAAACTGGCGAGCATTGAATTAAATAAAGACAAAAAATACACAGTCTCAAACCCAATCCTCTCGCTATATAGGCGTGAGATGTACCACTGGACCACAGAAGACTGTGCTAACATGGATACCAGAGAAACGAGCGCTAATGTATTTCAGTCTTTATTTCACGGTTTCAAATGGCCGTAATCACTTCCTTCGGGTGTATCATTACAACCTCTTATAATATTTGTCTAATCACTTTCTTGCGGATGATCATTTACTTGATCCTCGTGTTTTTCGCTTCATCATAGATTCTGCAAGAATCATGCAAATAGTCCCAACCCATTAGGCCAAAATAAAATTGTTTGTCTCCATCCCGACCGCCCTAATTTTGTGACAATCAGGAAAAAGTTTTTTTTTTTCCTTTTACTGTGGGGCAAAGAATACCCGACCTAATTTTTGAAAATTCCTAAAAAGTTTTTTTTTTTTTTTCAATTTAACTTCTGACATGTAAAAAAGATGATTTTTAAACAGTTTTCTTAGTCATTAGTAGGGTTTCATAATGTACAAGATGCATTTTTTTAGTAAGAATCAACTTGATTTTTATGTTTGATTACTTATTAATACAACAAACATGTTTTCAATACAGTTTGCTATTGACAGTAAAAAAACATCCATCGGTCCTCGGACCCTTGTGTCGCCTGTGCGGTCGTCGGTTAGTGAATGATAGGCCTAACATGAAACCTTTGAAAACTTTTTATGTGACCTGTTGGACCTCTAAGCAAATGGGGTTTTTGCATGAAACTCCATCACCCGAAGTTTGGTTGCAATTGAACTTCATCTTTCAAATGAGTCATTTTAATATTTTCAGCCTATCTTACACAACTTGACCTCAGATGACTTTGACCTTGATATGTGACCTTTACCTCAATCAACAAATGCGGGATCCCATGTTGCACCTTTAGTCAAGTTTGGTTCCAATTGAACTCCAACTTTTTCAAATGAGGTCAATTTACATTTCAGCCTATTTTTTAATACAACTTGACCTCATCATGACCTTTGACCTTGCCAGGTGACCTTTGACCTCATCACAAGTGGGGAATGCCATGCTGCACCTGTGACTCAAGTTGGTGAATTCATCAAGTTGAGGATATTACAGGCAAATGTGAACCCGTTTTCACAACGACACAGACATCAAAAACAAAACAGATAACAAAAGTGGACAAATGTCGTAATCCCTATGTGTCTTCTGCCTTAGGGCAGGCGACACAAAAAAGAAAAAAAAAAGTTGAACCTCTTCAAAGTCTTCGTGTTTTGGGCATCTGCCTTTTACTCGTTACCCCCTCTTTCTATGTAACCCTTCCCATACCCCAGACCGGGACCCCCCAAATCTAAAAAGGGCATTTATGGACATACAAACATTTTTTTTCTGGCCTTTTAAAAAAAAAAATTCCATTCAACAAAAACTCAATATTGCCAAGGAAATTAAGATGACACTCAAACAGGACTTGTAGATTTTCATCCTATCTTAGGGCAGGGTAATAAGGCCACAGTCCACACAAAATTTAGAGAAGAAGACAATAGTGCAGAAGATCAAATTGATGCTTACTCGCAAATAGTGATGTCCGATATACGATTTTTTATCGGTACTCGCCCGTACCGATCCGATACCGATATATTTTGTTGATGAACGTGTAAGGAATTTTCCAATAATAATTACACACTATACATGTAAGGAAGTCCTCTTGCTGTACTTGCTATTCAGACAAAGATATTTATGAACAAAAGCATATACCCATGCTAAAAGTTATCTTGGAATAACCACCTAGCAGTGCGCTAAGAAAACTGGTTTAGAAAAATAAAGTGAGAGGTTTCTAGTGAACTTATGTTTCTACTGTGTTTGGACGCCAGACAGAATGTTTATTCGTATTGTGTCTTTGATTGGCCATGGCGTACACGGTCATCAAATCAGTCGGTAGAAGGGGAGATTTTCCGATCACCGCTTTACAGATCCGATCCGACTAAGATTGGTACCGATACAGAACACGATCGGATCGGCTACATCCCTACTCACAAACCTAATATACAATATAATTACAGTTAGATAAGAAAGTCATGCATAATACACATTGGGATCAATGATGAATCAGTGGAATGCTACCTGACTGCTCACAATTAAGTACCAGCTTTGAGGGTGCTGGTTACGGACACAGCCGGTAGTAGCTGGAACCCAGGAGCTCCCTGCTTTTTAATTTCCAAAATCATATTCTGCTATTTTTAGTTGCTGTGATTTTGGGATACCTTAGTGCACCCAAGTTTATCTTCCTGTGCGGGATACTATGAAAAAAGTAACACAGCTCAGTTACAGGGGGGTCCTTTTTGAATTTGTGGGGGTAGGGAGACAAGAACTTAACATTAATCCCATGTGCATTTCTTATTGGAAGGTTTAGGTGCTATTTTTGTATGAAGGGAAATTGGATGAACTTTTATTTTTATGATAATCAGATGACCATTTTTATAACCAGATCCAAGAATTACCAGAAATAATGATTAATTCAGAGCGCCCTCTGTTGTTATCTGTTGGCCAAGCCAAAGTATGAACACGGGCTGTGGGGGAAACGGGTGTATTTAGGACCGAGTTGTCTGCCCACAACACAGAATGCCTGAAGATTGACAGAGTTGGACCTTGATTTTGGTAGCATGAATGGGAGGAGTTGCTAATTTTGCACCTTTTAAGGAACTTATTTTGAAAAAATGGTCGTAATTTTGTAGGTGAATTATTTCTGTGTGATGGGCTATGTGCTGTGGTGTTTTTTGTACAGTGTATACTGCTGATTATTAAAATAACGAATAGACTAAATTCATGATCATGATGATCAAACATAGCCCTACCATGACAACAAAGGACTAATCAGTGCTTGTCAGTACACGAATTGGTTCCATGGACGATGGACCACTGGTTCTGCCTCCGATTCATGGAGTTTTCATGGATTTGTGTGCCAAACATTTTAAAGATGAAATCCTGATCATATTGCTGTTTGTGGAAAAATGGGGAATGTCGTGTAGGTTTAATGCCCTCAATGGTCAATCGATGCTAAAGTCCGTCAGAAACCCAGACCTCGAGGCGCGAGCGCGATGGTTGGGTGAAAAAAGGTATTCAAAATGGTTAGTATTTTAGTACCGTACAAATGAATAGGCTGCGAGGAAATTTTTTAAATTTGTTTTATGGCAGTTTATCCCCCATTCCCGGGTATATTGAAGCATTTGGCCCTCGAAACGAATTCATAAAATACTGAGACTATCCTGAGTTCGAATATTCACTCTAATCACAGATTTTTACTTTTTCATGTCAAAATTCCAACGAATAAATTTGCCTTCTCAAAGCCCTAAAATGTCTAACAGTGCGGATCAAAACAAACGCTGACGTCACGCTAAACTACGCTGGTTAAATCTAGAAGGACTCTCATTTTTCCCACTGGACCTCGCCACCAGGCGGAGTGGCAGTGGAGTGGCTAGTCACGGGGGATGGACAAAGGAGGAGGGAACGAGGCGGAGGGTCCTTCTAGGTGGACTATGCGAGACGGGGTCAGTCTACGGGAATTTCTATGTTCATTCGGTTGTCCAGGGAAAACTTTCTTTTAACCCAGAAAGCGTATAGAGGATAATTTGTATGGTGTGATGTGGAATAAAATGTAGATAAGGTTCAATGCCGCTGTAGGATACGAAATAGTGAGTAAATTTAACACCCACTGTAAACAACTACGACTCAGCCAATTACATCATTGCTAAAACCTCGGGCTTCGCCCGCCCTCGTTGGCGTAGTTTTCCGATGGTGAGCAGTTGACACTAATTGCTAATATCTCGTCCCCAAGGACCCCAGATTTACCGGAAGTTGTCAAAAATTTTGGTATCAGACCCCTTCAACAGAGAAAGCTACTATTTTTCTCATTTACCTGTGAATTAGGGCCTGAAGGATGTTTGGGTGTTGGATGCAAAATATGCCCCATTTTGGTACCTGGCATTCTTAATTTTACAGTCAGTGTATCTATGGGGAGTATCAAAAATTATGTTTTTAGCTCTAACTTAAAAAACGCATTGAAATATCGGACAAAACTCTCAGATAGATGGGTGGTTTTGGGTGAGGCCATTCTAAAAAGGGATAAGCAGTGATTGCTATTCAAAACATCAAAAAAAATCATAAATTAATATATTTTTGCATTTTTGTTAATGGCATGGATATGCGAACATAACTGGCAAGTCGTTTGCCTTGAAAATCTGTGTATTCAAAGACCAACGCAGTACTTTAATTGTTCTGTAATTTCTATACGGAGTATCAAAATTCTGACTTGAGACAAAAACAGCCTTTCCGGTGATATCCCTGACTTTAAGCGGTGAATGTGCCACCTGATCAATACACGGATCAAAGATGTTTGACCTCAAAACAACATTGATTTTTGTTATTCTGTATGCGGTAAACTACACACACTGACCAAAGTTGCCCAGGCAAGAAAAGGCAATGTATATCACAATTGATTTAAAATGGTATCAGGAGTTCTTGACTACACATTATATTATTGACAAAGTGCGGGTGTCAAACAGATGATGTTTTCCAGAATCAAGTCGTGCGAAACACGTTTATTGATTTCTTATCCCTAATATGGCGGATTAAAGAAGATGGACTATTATAACTTGCGATTGTACTCCCTAAGGAATACATGCAGAGGAGAACGCCCAAAAATGGCTACCAAATAGTCACTAAATGAACTTTACGAGTTTGTAGGGTCTATACTTAACTGTTCGGGCGAAAATGGTTGTGGTGTATGGACAGAAAATGAGATTGCTGCAATAAAGATTGGAGCCGTTCCCTTCGCCACCGTTGGACTCGGGAAATTAATGGCAAGAAAGAGGTCACATGAAACATGAAAACAACTTTTTAAATGGCACCGTTGGCATTGTGCCATTTTTTGTTCAGGTATTGTGAACGCGTAATTAACCATGATTTACGTAAGCATGTGATTTATCATTAGAATTGCATGTCAGGTGTCTCGGATTCTCGAAATATTCGAATAAGACCACTGTCGTTCATTGCTGTATTGTTTGCGGTCCACACAACCATCATGATTTTCTCCCCTAACACCATTTTAAGTAACCCCTAATGAACCGTACAATCCATTAAGTGGCTTTTTGAAGCCAGTCTTTTGTGTCCTTCTGATGTCTGCATTCTTCTGGATGCAATCGACACAGTGTTATCTTTGCTGTTCCTTTGATCCGCCATATTTAGGGAACGGGGCCCATCAATATCAAAAGTTTTTTACACTCTCTTGGGATTTTGGGAATAACATCTGTATGAAAAAACAAACTTGTAATTTAAAGATTATTGAGGGTCAGAAATCCATGGTATAATTGAAATCAATTGGTGATTATGAATTTTGTTTTCTGGAATGTTGCAATATTTTGGCCAGTGTGTGTTACAATCAGCTGTTAGTGTAGATTTTGAAGATGCATCGCTGTAGGTTTGTTTGCGGGAGAGGTATGACCAAATTTCCTCAAATATTGCATTTTGTCAATATTTGGGGTTTTGTTTCTACATTAACGCAGCACAATAGTGGAATTTGTACACACTGATCCCTGATTTATTAAGTTTAAAGACACTATCAGTCATTTTTTTTAAAATTCAAAATGCCCATTTGGTTATTAATTGCTAGTGTTAGTCATATCAACACCTCTATTTTTTTCTTTGGGTGAAAACAGACACTAGGCATTTTAAAGCGTCTTGAAGCGGTCATTTGCGACGAGTTTTGCCCTTAAAAAGTCGGATCCCGACTTTTATTAGTAACAAAGCATTAAAATAGAAGAGTCTTGACACAAATACGGTGTGTATGCTCAGCCACTATAGGGGGCTTTTCTACAACAATTTCCAAGACAACACATGCCAAAAAAAATGGATTTGATGAAAAATAGGGGCGCGGGGGGGGGGGGGGGGGGAATTTGACGATGGTGTAAATTGTGAAGAAGAAGTGCGGTTAGCGCTTTAAAACTGCATTTCCACATTTTTTTCGAACTTCTGCAATTATCGTCTAATCCCTTAAGAAAAATCGACTACTTATCACCGGGTCATCCCCCTTTTAAATGTTTGGGCACCATGAGTCTTGACCACACTAACGCACTGACGGAATAACATAAAGCTTTGTGTTAAAGGAAAATAAACACATGATGTGCAAGGGTATTTGGTCAACTGGGACATCTGCATGGGGTGGGCCAAACAAGATATGCCCAGGATTTAGAACACTGCATCACATTTTGTAATATGCAGCAAGTTTTAAACATGGTCATTCGTATTCTGTGCAAGCTAGTTAATAATAGGAGGGTTTTTCCAGGTTTTGCCCCTGAGAGAAACACAAGTGGGCCCCCCCCATGTGCACCTGTGCAGCAAAGTTTTACCACTCATCAATGTTATGGGGTTTGGGATTCCATACCCATGTCGATGTTTCTTCAGGAATGAACAAAATGCAATTGAATCACATGCGCACAATTTTTAAACACTGTGGATGTAAAAAAATGTAGACTACTTACTGTGTGTGAGTTATAATGGTGTTTAAATACCTTTCAACAAAATGGACTTGATAAGCCAAGTCAACATTGAGAACTTTTTGGCCAACAAAAAAATCCAAAGAGAAATGTCTCAAAAGTTAATGAAGACCCTCTCGATTAATTACAAGATAAAATTGACAGGATAATTTATACTATGAAGGCCAATTAATGATTGCAAGACAGAGTGAGGGTTTCGGCTAGTGCACCAGGCTGAATTTCAGGAATGCATTTATGTGATATAAACATGAACCGTGCATCTCCCCACAATGCATGCATTATGTACGTCCCACTTTCTGGGCAGAAATGAGCAGCCGGGTTTGAAAGAGTTCTTTGAAGTCACATTTAAGGAGTTTGGGTTCAATGTATCGGCCTTTTGGCATCGTTCCAAGCCCCAAACCGCCGCCCCGAGAAACCGAAATGCTTTACAAACCCGAGTGTAAGAGGTTGACAGAAATAAAAAAATACTTTAATACGAGTGCGAGCGAGAGTACGAAGATGAGATGGGTGCGAATATTTTGAGTGTATTGCTAGTGCTGAATGCACTTAGATGTCATGCGGTTAGTTTTTTCAATGAAAGTGAGGATTTTGGGGTGAAGTTCTCCAAAAGGTCCCTCGGTGACCCATATTTTTTGGTTATAGGAAAGCGGCAGTGAGTGCAAACTTATTATCAAAACATAAACGGGCAAACATTTGACTAATTTTTTTTATATACCTAGATAATTGTTTATGAAAAAATTATTTTTCCCATGGTGAAAAATGTGTATTTTATAAGGTTTTTTGTATCTCAAAAAACGACCTCGGTTGACCCCCGATTGTTTTCTTTTAATTTTGTCTTCAGTATCGATCAAGCCATATTTATGTGAAAGTTTTTTGAAGAGGAAATTATACGGCGGGGCATATCTCAAACCCCTTAATAATGTAAGAGACCCTCTGATGCAAAAAACTTCATAGAACCCCTACGTTTTTCTGGAGATATTTGAGATTTAGTTTCATTTCCCATTCTCTATGAGCCCTGAACGTTTATCTCTAGCGCCTAGTAGTACCAATTAGATCATATCTTTTGTAGTCTGTGACAATTAGACTACACCTGGGGAAATACTTTACTGGACCGCAGTTAACTCGATATGTCTAGCCTGTTAAGGCAGTCTGAGTCTGAATCTGAATTATATTGCCAGCGAAACTACGGTAAAGAAATAGTGAATTTTTTGCAGATGCATTGTATTGGTATAGCCATAGTATTAACACAGGTGTCTGTGGTTTAGCTCACCAGCTTGGTCGGACATGAGCGATGGAAGTTAACAATAATTTATATTTTGAAAATTATACTTTGGTTCATCACCCTAATAGGCAAAAAAATTTATTCGGTTTTTTTGTTTATCCTGCGCGTGAAAGGAATTCCCCATTTACACGCGCGCTTCTAGCACAAGCGTGCGCCGCGCATACATCACGCACTGCGATCCCTGCGCAGGTGGGTAGTGTTTGTTTGCTTACGATGCGACCGTGCATTCTGTATCCATTCGCGGTGATGTTGTCCTGTGAAAGAGTCTTGCAATTTGGTGAGGAACAAAGTATTAGGAGATTCGTGTGTGGTGTGATTTTGACCCGGTTTAGGAATTCGTAAGGGAGTGATTAGTGCCATGGTATGACATAGATTTCTGAGACCATTGTCATTTACGGTTTGCATGGATGCGGCCTAAGGCCCTGGAGGGGGTGGTAGTGGTGGGGTGAGGGGATTTTGCCGGGGCAATGTGAAGGCCCAGGGGGTGAGGCTAGATTGCTGAGATAAATTTTTTTAATTGCCCCATGTTGTAAGAGTTTGCATGGGCTCAGCTAAGGCCCGGGTGGGTGGGGGGTCAACATAATGGTTATATATTGGGCGATGTTTTTTTGTTACCTCGAAAGCTCAGAACGGGGACATAGCCAAGCGTCTTGAACAAGACAGATCTGTCAGTTGGTTCAAAACAATAGTAAAAGTCCCCTAGTTGCTATGAAGCTATTTGAGCGGGGGGGGGGGGGGGGGGGGCAGTAGGAAATAGATTGACAGCTCAGCCTGCAGGGTAAGTCAATGGAGCTGGGAAATAGTGCACACACTAAGGCTTATTGAATATTAGACTCTGAGAATGAGTGGTAACTAGTCTACACGACTATAGGTTGCAAAAAGTCAGCAGTCTGGCTTGCCAGTGGTCGTGTTGGTTTTACAGTAGCGATTCACATAAGCACACCATCTGGATAAAACATAGCAGCTTTTGTGACATGTGACAGGTTATTAGAAATGATAGCTGTCTTGTACAAATAGTGAGGTTATTTTGATACAGTCGTAATGCGATATCAGCTTGTAGGCCTCTGACGTGACATACGTCCCGAGGTCCTTCTATAACCCCCCCCCACCTGCCTGAACAATTATGAAATTGTTCATAGTTTGATTTTCAAGTCATGTGGAAGAGAGGATGAAGTAGGTTAAAGTTTTTTGCAAGTAGGTTGATGTGACTATGTTTAATTTTTTTTTATTTATAGTACCGATTGCCCAATAAGTAAAAATTAGCTACTGTAATTTAACCAAAAATTAAAGGCATCCGGGGGACAGTTTTTGAAGAATAAATTGAATTCAGTTTGTTCAATAAGATTGTTATTGTCATTTTTTCAATCCTTGTGGAATTTCATTTTTTATATGACCCCAACAGATTATACTTCGATGAACGGTTTCAAAAAATGACCCCCCCGTAGGGGGGGGTTGTGGTGAATTTTTTTTGGGGTATCCAGTATGGGTGCTCAAACTACAGGTATTGGCGAACTAAACTACATGGCGCAACCAACAATAAGCCATAAAGTATTCAAAAATGGTCTGTGTCCCTGGTTATAGTGAATAGGGAATCAACATATAATCGGATTCTTAATGTCGGGGACACGGGTATGCACAGAGAGCTTGATAGAAGCGTTCATGCATGCATCAATTTACGCACGACTACGACCTACTGCGCCCTGCATTAAATGCACTATATTGCCGTGGTGGGGCATTGGAACAGGTATACGCTCGAGGTAAGGATACGCACATAGTGGTATTTGGTTTGGGTCGTTGTGTCCCCAGAATAATGAATCGATTATAGGTGGAAGTTGTGGGTTCGATTCACGGGCAGTCCTAGAAAAATTGCTTCTAGGGTTACTTCGGTGATGAGTGTCATTGATTGTATAAAAAGTTGATTTGTCAACATGGCTGGGTTAAAACTCAGACAGATGGTTGGTTGAGTCAAAATCCCACAATGCATCATCAGTTTTGGGGAAATTTCAACTCAGTGGGTATTGTGATCACAAAAACCCTATTCTAACACATAAAAACCCGCCTAACTTTTACATGTGCTACGACCCCTCTACCTCTATAGTTATTTTTAGGGACTTTGAGAAACAAGTTGCACAATAAAACCAACGCGTGCAGGAGCTTAGACAAACGATTAATTAAATGTATTTGGTCTTACCTGCTATTTCGATCAAAATAATTTTTGCTCTTCTCCATGATCAGCGCCTCCTCTTTGGCCTGCCTTGTCGCTAGCTCTGCTGTTGTACCAGGGCTTCTTCCTCATTCCGTCGCTTATCAAGCGCGGCCCTCGTAATTTAACTGGGGCTTGCCTCTGGTTGTAAGTATTCAGCTCGTCTCTCTGATGCGTAACGCTATTGAGCCTGTGTACAAGCCAACAATCACAATGATATTCATGCAATTTTCACAAAGGGACTAGATATTGCTTATGTGTAAACTCTCTTTAAAAATGTACACCCCACACAGACACAGCCATTTTCTTCATGGATGTAGCTACATACTACTCTGAGCAGACACAGAACCTACTCAATGAGACATACACTAGCAGACATTACACTGCAGGCTGAAACATTTCATGGAAACTGACCGATAATTCAAGTAATGCTACTAACAAGGGATGCTGAAAATGATGGTTCTTTTTGGACCGACACCCCCATTCTGGTTCTAGGAAATCTGACGAGGGTAAGCTGGTTTACCTGGTAGAATTGAAAAAAGAAGATCTACCTACAAGGGCGTCCAGCTCTGGCGAGCTAATGGCGGCCATCCAGAACATGCTGCCTTGCATGGTGGGCGTGGGTTGCCCAAAGAATAGGCCAACGCCGAAAAAACTGGGATCTGGCGTCGGAAGGGATCCGGTTGTAATTAGCTTTTGCCTAAAAATCCTCACACAGCAGTATTGCTGGGGCGAGTGGTACCGGCCACCCTCGTTTACGGGGACAACCGGACTTTAAAAACGTTTGAGTTTTAACTAACGTATGGGCTGGCATTACCACAGCCAGATTCTTACTGAAGGTGTAACCCACAGCTAAGGCTACTCCATGTGTACCCTCAGCTCGTGTACTCCCAAGGGTACCCCCTTCTTGATGCAATAGTTATGCTATGGACTTGTGCAGTGCACAAGCACTATGATTACTAGCAGTCCCCATCATATGTGTACGCTCAGTTACCTGCTAGGTTAACTGACAGGTACACAGGGAAGGTCACAGTAAGTTTTTGGGAAAGTACCTCGGCATGTACTTGGGGGGGGGGGGGAAGACATTCACAGGACCCCTACCGGCCTCGTAAGCAACACTTGGCCAAAGAGGGGAGCCAAACATGTCCTTGTTGTTTACCTTTTGGTTTTAGCATTGCCAAAACCTGAAATTTGTGTTAAAACATATAACACAGATGACAAAAAAATGTTAATGGATAAGATTACTAAAAATAATCACACAGAGCTTCAGCTTCATTTGCATTGGAGACCATCACGGTGTTCCCGATGGGGTGACTATAGTCGCTGTCACAATTCATTTCTGAAATAGGCGTCCACTACGCTGCGCAAGAGTTGCGCGTGTAACGTTGCCAAAATGCATTATATATGTATTTCCTTACGCGTTGTCATGGTTTATCTGCGGGAGGAATGCTGGCGTAGTCTCGATGTAGAGTAAAGGAATTATGGCAGAGAGTATAGTGGTTTAATTGTTACTGAGTGCCTTGCCGAGGCACAACAAGGAAGCGATGCACGATGTTAACTCACATATACACAAGAAAATATTCATTTTTAAAGAAAATAAAAAGACTGAATATTAAATCTAAAACAGAACTATATGAAAGGTCAACAGCAGAATCATGTTACCTGATAGTCAACAATGAACTTGGGATATTTGTTGAAGATTGGATACTGCCCTCTAGTGAGTGGTTTAAAGTCTTCTAGCATCCTTGCCGGATGAATGTCATCAGGAGTGCTCTCGTCAAGTCTGTAAGCCTCCTTGATGACTGCACCAATGTCAACAGCATTACGATGATGAAAGAAAATACGCATGGATAAACAAAACACAAGACGTAAGACATGCAACAAGTCCACAGAAATAGCTTCATTCAGTTTATTACTCTACTGACCCGAGTATAATCCAAAACTCAAAATCAGCCTAGGTTTGGAAACATTTCAGGCAGTAATAAAGATCATTTTCTTAAAGGTGCTTGTTCCGATCGTCTTTGGGACCCCCGATTTACCCGGAAGTAGTATCAATTTTCTGATATCAGAGAAAGCCATCTTTCCTCATTGTCGGCCGGAAATCTTCACTTTCACCCACCAATCCATTTCTTTCAAGATACAACTAAAACAACTAACCGGTTTAATGGTTAACCATCAGAAATTACCATAGTAGTGTAATAATGCGCTGCACCTGTCTATTGTCGCGTCTACGCACTCAAAGCCGCAAGTTTGTTTCCCACTTGATGGTCAGTGTGTTCAGTGTCAGGCTCTCATATCAGGTAGAGAAAACGATAGTCAAAAATCAGAACAAGCACCTTTAACTCATGTTAGGAAGTCGACCTACTTGAGTTCAAAATTGGCAACCTAAAATACAATTATTTCAGGATTTTAGAAATTTTCCAACACCAAATTGTATGTTAAATTTCCATATCCATATCCAGGGCTAAATCACTCACGGTGTTAAATTTATCTGTAATTGTCCTGTTTTCAGTGTTTTGGACTTCAAAATGATAAATACAACTCTAGGCAGGATGTGGCAAATCTCCAGCTGAAGACATCCCTATCCCCACAACCTAAAAAACCTTCCAGTGGCGAGGTCAGAAAATGCACTCGGTCTAGTGTAGTGTGATGCAATCTTGTCATCAAATGAACACACATGTACCCCACATGTACTGGCTGGACCAGTGACACCCCAGTGGCTTGCCATTCCCAGTCATGGGCCTGGTACCCAAGGGTTCCCCAGTTCAAATCTGCACAGAACCTTTAACCTTCTATAATTGCTTCTCTTCCTTTATTCCTCCAATCTCTCCCAGGAAGGAAGAAACAAATGCTTAGGTCAAAAGCCAAAAGAACAGAGGTCACACAAGTATGGCTTGTGAAAAATGTTGGCAATTTGGTTCAATCCTTGTGACCATTTTAGATTTTCCTTCAAAAACTTACGGTGTTTAAAGATCGTAGATACCACATGAAAAGAAGAAAAAAATCCACCTTGCATTATAAAGAATTTACAACAGTTCAAATTTAGGATGTTACAGCATGCATTTGTGTATAAATCATGAACACTGAATTCTTGAGTTCAGAAAAGATTTATGCATTAATCCACAACCAATTTCCAATAAATTTTCACGTTCAAAAGGTGGCATTAGAACGCGGGTCTGTAAAGTACATCGTTAGCAGCATGTCTCACCTTAAAATCATCCACTTGCATACATTGCATGAGAGCCTGGCGAGACGAAATGAGGTATGCTACTATCATCAGGTGTAGGAATGCCGGGTGATTTGAAAAGTATTATCCCACATCCGTAACCATTCATCCCTTGTCACTACCTCAGAGAATAATGTCTCTAAAAGGGGCCAGGCATAGATCTGTAAACAGAATTCAGGTCAGTTAAGATTAGTTTCAAGCAGTATGATACTGTTAATTCTAAGGCTCTGTACACACTTTAGAATTTTAGATTCAACAACTAACTTTCCACTTTCAAGCAAAAATACAAAGAATTAAAGTTTCATTTGATTGCACATCGATCCTAAAAAAAGCTATGCGCTACGCAGAAATTCATTTTTATTGGATTTTTAGACCCTTTTTTTTTTTTTATCATTTTTTGAAATATAATGTTATAAATCGCTTGAAAAACTTTTAAAAAAGAAAAATGTTAATTTTTATACCTATGCGAGCTGGAAGTTGAAATAAACTTCCTTTTTTGGGCCTAACATAATATAATATGCAATTTAGAACTCAACCAATTCAGTTAGTCAATAAAGCTATAAAGAGAGGTTCACACATCATTAGGAGATTTCCACGTTTGTGATTGGATGAGAGCCGGTCATAAACAACGTTTAATGCCCTACAGTAATCGATTTCTGATCACTTTTGGGGTAGGCATGTAGAAATAGGTACACGTGTGTACAATGAGCATGGTTGCTACGGCTATTATTGTCTCAAAATAAATATTGAAGCCCAACATACTTGACTATTAAACAAAAACATGTATTTTTCGGAATATGTGTTGAATAAAGCACAAAACATGCTTTCAAATATTTTGCATGTTAGTGCACATTCGAAGCACACCCCTATTCTGTAATGGAACATCCCATTTGATACATCGATCATCCTGTTTTTCTCAGGTGTGAAGACGACGAAAACATGACATGAAAAGAGTGACTTTGCAGCTGATTTTGGAGGATTTAAGATACAAACATGCAAAATAATGATGTGTGAACTGGGTTCGCAACGCCCGGCGCCAGCCTGCCCTCGGGCCAAAACAAGCGTTTACTCATGAAAATCCATGAGTGAAGCCTTACTTTAGGCATTGAGCCAGAATTTGTTGGCAATGGCTTACCTGTGAGGTCACATTATAGTTGACAAAATGCTGCAATAGTTTCCTATCGTGATAAGCCAAGACATTCTCAACCATTGACAATGCATTGATGGGTGGGTTGGGAAAGAATTCAAACCACAACTGACACCAGTTTGCTGATGAGGAAAAACAATTATATGAGGAGTTACTTACTTCACGGGAGTACACAAGAGAAAACCTGTGTTACATGAGACCCTCCCCTACACATACATATACACCCATCCACATACAACCACCTGTCCACACACACCCATACACACATACACACAATACACAACCACCCAAACAAGATATAATTGGTGGTGGTAAATGACAGCTGATATAGAATGTTACAATGTGTATGAACAGGATTTATTAACATGAAAGTTGTTTATACCCTCAATCCTATTAAAGATCCCCTAATTTAAAACACACTCTGTCTATTAAAGGCCGACTCAGAGATTTTCCCCATGTGGGCACCCTCAATTCTCAAACAAATCATGTTTTTTGCATATTCATAATGCTTGTCCATATACAAATCACTGTGTGAAATAGCTAAGCTCAAATTGAAGTCCTTTATAAAGAAAATCACAACTTTGTTATAAAATTCCAGATCCAGAATTTTGGTTATACACAGAATACTATACTTTACAAAAAATACAATTCATCTCAAACTAAGGAATTGTGAAATTTAGGTTGCTATCTTTAGTTCTAGTTGACTATTTTTAATTATTAAAAAAAAATTATATTTCAAAATCTCTGAGTCAGCCTTTAACTGCACCTTTTGAAACAGCCACACTGTATATTTCTCACCTAATACTGTTGCAATCACTTCAAAGCATACCAGTTGATTGTTTTGAAACAATTTGACAAATGGAAATGCCATGAGAGGTAGATATTCTGTCTCGCCAAAGATGGCTGACCAGTGAGCTAGGCAAGATAATGTCCTGGAAAACAAACAGACATATCACTATGAGGTAAGGCATCCTCTCTACCAAGGGCTCAGTTCAGTAGCCTTGGATGGGCACATGGTAACAACAGCTGACAATGGATATTCTGGGTATCATAAATCATACTAAAAATCAGGTGGTGTATTTGCTCCATACACTGGTGAATGAAAGCTATTGAACTGTGCCATGGGAATTGAGATTTTATTAGCTCATAGTGTATACTCTGTTCGATCTCAAGTTTGAGGGTGACGTTAGTCACAGCGTGTGTTAGGTTTCGAACCTAACGCATGTGTCGACCATGAAATTGCGAACGCGAACAAAGGCAGCACAATCGAAACGCTTGAGCGAATGCAGAATCGTGTCATGACGTCACCCTCAAACTCGAGACCGAACAAAGTATAGGTAAGAACTGTATGAAGCAGTAAACCAAATTAAGATGGCAAGGCCCAAAAAAACAGTTGTCTAAGAAGAATGTGAATGGAAAAATGCAAAATAGCTTTTATGCTATGCAAACTGCGGGATTGAAAAAATAAAGTGCAATTTTGACCCACTTTGTTCATTTTGGGCTTGCCAAACTTTTTTTTCTTGGGGCCTAACTGCTGGATATAAGCAAGTAGAGTCCCGAACACCAAAATGCAAGTACGGAAAAGAAAAACAGTATATAAACACATTTGCATAATCTATAGTCTTGCTAATAGGTGTACATACTCTAATTAGTGACAAGCTATCAAATTTAAGGACAGAATGTCCAAAAAATCAATTCAGATAAAGCATTTTTACCTGAGTTAGTGGTAGACATGGTTTCGCATTTGGAGTTGCTCAATGATTGTTTTACTTTAAAAAACAGCCTAATCTAAAAGTGAAGGAGTTTGATTAAATTGGAGGGCACCAATCCAAAAGATAACTATAGTTGAGGGCCCTGGGTGCTATTTAGGAGAACATATTATTGAATTTTGGAGATACTATTTCTACAAATTTTTTGTTTTCTGATACTGAAACATTGCTCCTTTAAACTGTCAATGCACCTTGCATTTCCCATTCTGATACGTGCTAAAAGGAATTACAGTTTTAGTTTAAGGTAGTGTCAACCCGAGTGCTTTTGTTTTACACGAATTTCTGATTTTTGCACCATTTTTAAACATGATGATTGAAACTGTGTTCTATAGTTACCAACAAAGGTTATCCACTGCAGACATCTGGAGCTGGATTTTTTGCGATTTTAAAACAGCTATTTGACCATTAAAGTCCACAAAAACCGGTTGGTCTAAACGGCGGGAATTTAAGCACACTACACGCCGCCAGGCGCAAGGCGCACCAAGGCGCACCATCGCGTCGCGCGATGAATTTTGCTGCGTAATGAAGCGCGTGCATGTGTTTTAATGTACTTTGCGGAACAGCCATCTTGCTCTTTCCTCTCGAAAAAAACGAAAATAATATTTGAAAATGTAAACAAAGCGCATTTAGCACAAGAGTGAAATTCAATTCTTTAATTTCGGAGTTAGAGGACAAAAATATGTTTGATTCAATATAGTGCATAAAGATGTATGTTTGATTCACTTGCACACATATCAATTTTGCAGTTCAAAGATAAAGGTATTTGAGCTCAAGAGGACAGCTTGAATGCGGTTGAAAAGTCACTTTTTTGACTAAAACATAGATTTTATTCAATGTTTAAATTTTCGCAAAATTGGCAAATTTTCAGACACAGATAAACTCCAAAAAATAACGAAAGTAAAAGGTAAGGTTACACCTTTCCTAGGATCGCAATTGGTGTTCTCCAGGGACGGTTTTCTCAATTTTTACATTTCGATTTCTAACTAAGATATTCCCAATATATACTCCAAATTTTGGAAAAGAAAAGTAAAAATCCACACTTTTTGACATTTTTCCTTATATTTCGAAAAGTAAGTCTCTATTTAAAAAAAATGATGAAAAAAACCGTCCCTAGACAAATTGTCTTGTTCTCAAAAACATAAAGAAATCATGATACATTCAAATTGTTTTTTTATGCGGGCTGAAAATTTTGGGGCAGCAAAATAGTGGTTTTTAGTATTTTTCTCCAAATCGGAAAGTTTTTAATTAATTGATGCATCATCGGGGTTAATGTCCCAATTTTCTTTTCTAGAAATGTATACTTTTTTACATACAATAACAAATATTTGCAAAAGTTACAACCAAAATAGTACTCGGACGTCAAGTTCACACTGCCCTTAACTGATATGACCTTATTTATCATAAAATCGAGTCTCACTTGCCCACATAAACCCTTATTATTACTCAAGCTTAAAAAGTTTTGGATCATCAAGAAACACCTCAAGGTACTCTGTAGTACTCAAGTAGTTTCCTACTTTAATAGATAGGTTGGTGTACTTTAGCCCAGGCAAGATGGGTGCCCTGTCCACTAGGCTGCTGAATGCTGCATGGTTTTTGGAAGTCTCAGGATTAGACCGCCATTGGAAAATTCATGAGTATGACGAATAAGGATATATCTCAAAATATGATACGGACAAGCATACACCAATTTATCCATAGGTATTAAAGGTGCCAATTCCTTAATGTACGGCACTTTTATGTTTAGTCAACATCTTTGAGAGAAGTTATGATCAAAGTTTAAGTGATTCTGATGCTACATTTTAATATAATAAAACAAATGTTGGATTACAGTTTCTCATAGGTCGTGTTGTTGTAGCAATTGTCTTTTGTTATGGACATTACAAACTCTTAATCTAAGTATGCTTTAGCACCATACAATACTTAGGCCAATGGTTATAGGCACCAGTGGTTGCTGTCGCTCAGCAAGACACATTAATACAATTAGCCCACATGACTAGTGATGGCCGATCATGATCGGCAGATCGGAAATCTGCCGATTTTGGTCGAATCGGCTTGGAATCGGATAGGGAGAAAAGGGGGGCACAGCTACCGATCTCCAAAACTGACAATAAAAAGCCCAAAGTTTACTCAAAACAACAGATTTTTAAAAGGCTTACATTTAGATTTTTATATGTGACTATACATTATGTCATTATAACTTCGCTGCCATCATTTACCGCAGGAATCCTGTGTTGTACAATGTAGATAAATTTCTATTCCTTTTGCGTATTTTACGCATACTTCGAAAGGGAGGTTTTCCGGCGGGTGATGAAGATCCTTCAAAATACATGGAAAATTCCATCAACCTCTACAGACGGAAATGAGCTGCGTACAAGTAGTCATTGCAGCCATGTATGGCTGAATGAAACGAAGAACGCAACGTGTGTTCCTCATAAGTAATCCTCAGTATGTAAAATGCGGCTCATTATTCTTCATAAAATGTCATGTTTTGCTCATTGATAATAATTAACTCTTCAACATTATTTAAAGATTTATATTTAATTATGTATTGATATTAAAATTTATTTATATTTCGAATAACTTTTATAAAATGTAAATAAATAAACTATGAAGAAAACTAATTAAAAAAGGATAATAGGAAATAAAAATTAAAAAAATAAATAGAAATACAAAATAATATTGAAAAAAAATGAACATAAAAAATGAATATAAAAAAATCTTTTATATACCACTATTTCTCTATGGGAGTTTGTATAGGGAAGTCTACGATAATACCCAAACTCACTTATAATGCAGGGTCAATTTGAAGCTTGTACCCACCCTCCTCACGGGTCGCCAAATTTCGACGCCGACTCGACGTCGACGCTCAGGTCAATATATTCTTGCTATAGTGAAGTTCTGGCGTTCTTTATTTATTGGTAAGCTTTACTATAAGGTTTTTGAAGGGGTGAAGCTTTGAGTGTGATTGTGATTCCTGGTGCTAAGACGTCGATCCATTTCCCGCTCGGTCGACGTCGAAAAACATGTCGAAATCGTGCATTCCCTCACAAATCCTCACAAAGCTCCATGAAGAATCACCGCCCTCCGGCGGATCACCGACAAAGAGTCGCAACACTGCACTATGAAATAAGAAACAAATTTGGTGTAGTATTGTTATCAAAATCAATTTAATTGTTGCGACGCACGGGGTATCCACTTACCACGCTGCTAACAGGTTTGAAGTGTACACCTAGAAATGGGTTGTATGAAAGAGTAAATGAAATTTTGGGATAATCCGAGATCATGACTGATACAACGTTTAGCTTATGTCTACCTCACTGTTTTGTACAACTTTCTTCAAACAAATCGATGTGATAATAATGGACTTGCGATCAGCTGATTGCCGGAACTAACCATTGGCTGTAACGTAAATGGACGTTCTATTGATTTCCAAGGGAGAAAAAGACGTAAATATTTAATCACATGACCTATTAAAATGATAAAAACCAAACCTGTATGAACTATAGGGTAGGCCCCCCCTAAATCAGATAAGATGAAAATAAAGAACAAAATGCCCGTCTCAAGCAAGGAAATTATAAAATCCGGTTATAATTTTAACCATCATCAGGACAATCCCTTCCATCACACCGCCGTAGTCGGCGGCGGCAAACACAAGCAAAGGAAAAAGCAAAGAGATACCGGTTGAAAGGAAAATACTAAACAAACAAATATGGACATGGAATAAATATGAATCGATTTTGGATGAGGTGAAAAATGATTAAACTATATTCCTATCAGCAAAGATCGGTGCAATTAGAGACCAGGATATTTCCATTTGTTTTTTTTTGTTTTTGTTACACCTCATGTTACAATCGAATCGCGAACTGAATGAAGAACGTAACCAAACCTACATGGGCGAATGGCCGTCATCGTCGACGGGTTTCCCACTTCGCTCGTCAAGGGTTCCATCCACGTGCTTTTTGAGCGCCTATTTTCTCTACTTGTCTTCCAGATTTGAACTCCCTACTCAAAAATTTATGATGTTATTTTTCTTGATATTCTAGGTTATTTTTTCGGTTTTAACTTAATATTTGCGTACAATTGGTGTTATTTAATTGGCGTTAATCGTCACTATCTCTTGAACGAGCTTGTTGTGAAAACTGAGCTTGTGTAAAAACGGTCAAATCGCGAGACGTAATATGCTTTATGTGTGCCGCTATACCGACAGCCCATTCGACGTTCTTGTTTTGCCGATTGATCCTGGGAAGACCTTCTTATTAATCCGATTGTTGTGGTTTAGCTTCAATATTATGAATATGGGGAGTTTTTGACAGCATTTAATGATTTTTCCGGCTAAAATCCGTGTCAACTGTTGATTTTCAACCAGAGAAGATGGTATTGAACGAAGGCATTATGGAATCAATTGCCAAACCCTGACGAAATAAAACGCTTCGGGGAAAAATAAACGGCTAGGGGAAGAAAAGCTAATTGAAATCACCCAACCTATAGTAGGCCCTCGTCAAGGAATAACATACACGTTCCAGCAACCTCCAAAGGTAAATCTTGATAATTAGCTCATCATTTTTAGGAACCAAGAATTAATCATAGGTACGTTTTTTTTCAGGCGAAATAGTTAACAGCAAAATAAAAGTAAATTTGTTTTCAAAACGTCCAGGACATTACGATTACCCCGGGAGATGAGATTACAAGTATGTATCTCGTATTACCGTGAACGGCGGTACTGTCCGCCGTTACACTTAGTTAAACCTTTCCAATAAAAATATTATTCGATGCTTGTCAATATCTAAATGTAAAACAAATATTATTCGCATGTGTGAATAATGTTTTTGTTTAGTATTACCGATACTTTCAAGCATAGGAGAATATACTTGCAAAAAGAAGATATAACAATCAATTGAACTCTCAGTAATTTTGGATGTGTGCATCTTGCACCTTACACATATATACATACACAATATATCACCAAACCACAACATACAACAGACCACACATACCATATACCTACAGACAAAATACATGCGCGCCCACCACCCACCCACACAATGCAAACGCAAAAAATCTTTGGATGTATTTTCACTCTTGTCTCTTGGAAATCACACAGACACCCACAATACAAAACACAACACATCGATAAATGACACACACTCCAACAACACCGTCGCACCCCACACACACAAAGCAAACGCACAAAATCTTTAGAGTAGTTTTCACTCTGGAAATTGGATTTCACTCTTGGAAAATTGACCCCAAGAGTGAATCACTCTTGAAAAAATCCTTAAAAAGCTTTGTAAACCACGCCAAACATGTTTTTACTTGTAAGGAGGTAACAATGTAGTAAAGCAGGTAATTTGTACACAACATAAATTTAAATCCATGGGTATTGTCCAAAATGATGATCACAAAAGCCACATGACCCCCATTTTAGTGTCAGTTATTTACAACACCATGTCAAAGTAACAATGCCCAAAAAAAAAAAACAAACTGGAACTTGTCTGGAACAAGGAACAGTTAACAATAGATAGTGTTTTTTAACAGTTAACAAGAGTAAACAGAGGTGTAGTTAAAACAGGTTTTTTATACATATTATATCTTGTTTTTTTTGTTTAACCAACTAAAAATGTATCTGAAGAATATGGTAAAACAAAATAAATAATAATGTTGCTGCATCTTTGAAACCTGATTGGATTGTTTGTTTTGTAAGAAGTGTGGAATTCGATTGATCATAATGTAGTCATGGTCTTGTGATAAATGAACATGGTGAAGTAGGATGTGGAAGACGAAGCTTGAAATACATCAAAACTAATGTAAAGGTGAAAACAGTGGTGAAGCTTAAACTATGCAATGGCAAGTATGAAGAAACAGTAGTGAAGCTTAAACTATGTAATTTTCAGTATGGTGAAATGGTGGTGAAGCTTCAGATCTGCCAAAATTGGACAACGTGAAGCGCTCACCTTTAGAAATAAATCAAAGGGTGAAGCCTGGGATAACAAATTTGCAGATATGGTGATACCGGGACTTTGTTTTTTGTAAAGCACGTGAAGTAGTGGTTGAAATCCTGACGTGATAACTAATTGGCCCAGGTGAAGAAAGGTGATCACGTGAGGAGGGTGGGTCCACGCTTAAAATTGAGCCGGCATAAAATTAAAAAGTCCTCTAATGACGTCATCAGTGGAATTCATCACTTTCAAAGCTTAGATAATACTTAACTAAGCAAATGACCAAAAATTAAAAATAAATAAAAAAAATAAAATACAAATAATATTAAAAAATGAACAAAAAAAATGAATATAAAAAATCTTTTATATACACCACTAGTTTATTCTTATGGGATTTTGTATAGGGAAGTCTAGCATATACCCAAAAATCAGGAATATAAAATTAAAAAGTCCTTACTGAGGTCATCAGTGACGTCATACTTTCACGTTTATATAATACTTAACTAAAACATCTTCATCCATCGCACCTTTACATACGCAACCTACATATATAGTACATACGGACTACACACATGTCTATACGGACTATACTAATACACAGTAGCCTATGGAATAAAAGCACGACCGCAATCGAATGAAAGTGACACGGCAGTAGCCGCCCTTGCATTATTTAAAGTAAAACAGAACGGCAATCCACAATGTAAACAGTCAAACAAAAAGTTAGTCACAAAATTCCCACGACTTAGCTGTAAAACTCAGTGAGCCAGACACAAAGGCGCTGAGTAGGACCTCACAGCACACGAGTGCACGTGCAATGCTGAAACAAATAGACGCACAGTGGGGGTTAAATAATGATTGATGACATAGCCCGCTACTCAACATACCAGAACACACATTGTTTATTTACGTAACAAATAGACCACTGCCTGCGGGTAAGTGAAGATCGAGCACTGATTTGACGTAAAAGACCATAGACTGTCAAGGATAGATGTGTTCAACTCGTGAGAGGTAAATGGGTGAAGGTTAGTGTGGAATTTCACGGCGATTTTGCGGATTTCTAATACAAATATAATCTGAATCGGGATCTGATCTGTCCGATTCAACAATTTTTATGATCGGAGATCGGCAATACCGATCTGGGGCTGGATCGGCCATCACTACCGACATGACTTGGACCCAAATTATACACCCATGGCATGGGTCAGCAGTTTTCTGACCAAGTCTGGTGATATAGCAATGATTTGTGCAACCGGAGACTAAGATTTTAAAGAAAGCCCTTTAATTAGCCCACATGACTTGACCAATCTATGTAAACTGCATGGAGGTCTTGGGTGCAGCGGTTCTTACTAACCAAGTCTGGTGATTATAGCAATGTGGTGCACAAGGAGATATTATAGACTTCAAAGAATTTCCCTTTAACTGGACCACATACCTTTGACCCCAAATTTTTGTTAGATGGGCGACCGTTTGTCCCCACAACCTGCCCGTGTTCCAAATTTTAACACCAATGAAATTTGTATAAAAGTAAGTTGTCTGTTCGTTCAGTGTCTTGTAAAGCCTAAATGATAACATCAATTTCTCACCTGTATTTGGTGGATATTCACCATAGCCCTTCAATATAGCTCTCAGTCTGTTCATGCTCAAAACCATCAGGTAACTTGGAAAACTACAATAACGTACAACAACAATTTGATGTTCACTTTTTCTTTGAAAACAGCAGGAAGACAAACTCTTATTGTATGGCGTACATTCTGTTTGTCATTTTAAAATGTGGCAAAAATAACATTCCCGTGTTCAGTGGTCCCCCCCCCCTTTTTTGATCTTCTACCCAAATTCTGGATGCATAGAAGAATGCTAAGCAATAAAGTTAAAACTTCATTCCCGTTGAGACCAGCATATGGATCTTTAGAACACATTTATTTTACTTCTGAGCACTACAACTACACCTACAGGATATGTCAGTTCATTTGATATTGCTCTATACTCAATATAAAAAGAAAATGATTCCACTATTACTTACACAATATATAATAATACTAATTCTGCTAAAATGACAATTGGGGAAGAGTTTAAATATTCTTAGGTATAATGAAGATCTTATAGCTATTTAAATTAATATTCATATCCCTATTTTCTTGCAGATATCGTTCGTGAATTTGCCATAAAATATATTCATATTCGTTGTTATCACAAAATGGAATAAACCACAATACGAAGAGGTATGTTAGGGGAAATCTATATTTCCCCTAAACGTTGAATGAGTGAATACAAAAGCTAACGTAGATTTAGCAAGATAATAATAATAATGCTAACAATGTTAGGGCAAAATTTTAATATTCCTTAAGTTATTATGAGTTCTGTATAATTTGTATAAACATGAATAAACATGATCTATATAGTAATTCCCTCACCTCACGATCAGTTTCTGAGCCCTGTCCTGGTCTGCGTTTCACTCCTGTCTGATGGTATGAGATGCCAGCTATTTGTGGTCAGCCTCCACCTGTGACAATCTGCCTGGCGTTGTTGACCGCAGCACAGACGTACCATCAAGGGACTGTAGCCTGTTTGTCAGCTATTGCCTTCACTACTGGTGGTGGTGGCTTGTACAGCACAAATCACATGACAGACAACTCCCTGAACATTGCAAGAAACTTCATGTGGGCGATTTTAATTTAAAAATACCTATTTCTAGCAGACACTGAAACGGCTATCATCCAACAAGCATTCTCAAAATTATAGTGTTAGTCAGTACGTATCAAAATTCTGGCCATCAAACGTAAACCTGGAAGAGTGTGTGATGAACGCTTGACAAGGAAATCCAATTATGTAATCATCAGATGTGCGTTGTGCCATTTGGTTTAGAAATTATGACGGCGAATATACTATATACACCTCATGAATATACTCACTCTGAGAATTTATGACCTAATCACACAATTTGATCCATTCCTACTACAAGGTGTTATTTCCTTACAACTCATCCCCAGGAGTAACACTAACGATGATAAAAATAAAAACCTACACTATTACACTTGGTTTTTATTCAGGAAATAGGTACAATATTCTCCTTCATAGTGATATGGGCTTTTCACCCCCTTACCCTGCAGTTTGGGTGAATAGGCCTTAGCAGGTGACTCGAGCGCAAATAGGGATGCCCTATTTTCCCACATATAGTATTTCTATACTAGGGATATTGTAAGTGGACAGGACTGATAGAGATTGCAAATTGTGAATCAACTTTTTCCATGACTTTCATGGCCTTTCTGACCTGAATGCACTGTATAGGCAAAATTCATAATTAACCACTCCTTGCAGTTGTCCGGATGTTCTTTCAGTTATGTTTATTCATGTAGTGTGATTCACAGGTGGGATCCAGGGCCAGCTTAAGGGCTTTGGATTTAAATAGGGGTTCTTAATGCAATTTTTTCTACACAAGGTCTTTCTTGCATCTCAAAAAACTATAAATTTTCAAAACTTTGGTGAATTCCCGAAACAAATTAAAATCCAAACTTAGAATTACATAAATCTTGTGTCCTGCAGGCAACTATAAAAGATCAATATTCTTTCTAAAAAAAATTTAAATTTCTGCATGAAAACACATTTCATAAGTACAAAACAAGCCTAGTCTTGGTCAGTGGGTTTTGGAGGATGGATTCCCATATGATGTAGGTCATTTGGGAAGCCACTGAGTAGGTGCTTCATAACCTATACAGAATCTACCAGGATAGAAAGGGTTAAGATGGAAGCCATCTCACAAGCATGACTTAGTGTAAACCTTATACATAACTACCAGGGTGAAAGGGTTAAGTGAAAGTCTCTTCAAAGCCACGACTACGCCATCATTACAACCTATTACAGATCTATAGGTAAGATGGAAGCATATCAAAGCCAACCGACTTATGTGTTATAACCTTAACAGAATCTATCAGGGTGCCAAGGGTCCACTTTCCACTACCATATGCAACCTGGGTGGAATTTAATATTAGTTGCCCATATCAAAATGTTAATATTCTCACAAATAGACAGGATGTCCAATGAACCATGTTTTAATACATAGATGGTATGGTTTTCAAAGATATTTGTCGTTCTGTAAAAAAAATAGGTAATTTCAACTCCCCTTTTTAAAGATCTTTCTTGAATATATATTTGCATTATTTCTTGACAAACAATGTTAATGAAGTACCTGTTTAACAAATGTAAGTACTTGTTAGTATGTAATATTTCTGGACAATTTTAAAAAGACAAAAAGGTGTAAAAAATGGGACTATACTTCCCCGGGGGGGCCACTCAACTTAAATCTGTTGTCATCCGCGAGCAGAAAAACGCGGGGAAAGGGTAGGGTTTTCACACGCGGCGCGGCTGCACGGAACGCGAAAAGGGTCACAAAAACCAAGCAAAATGACCAAACAGAGTATCGTTTTCGCACTCGTCAAGTCAGCGGTTTAGGGAGCCAATGGCGGGATCCGGCCCTCTTACCGAATAAAAAAAAAATAGGTAAAATGCGACAATAACACTTATTAGGTAGACAAAAATCCTTTGTAACTAATGATATTAGCCAAATTTTCCGCGCTTGCGCGTTAAAGGATCACAGAGACAAGATCGTGCAGGGCAAAGCAAATGAAGGAATTTCAGATTTTGTGAACATTTGCTAGTGCCGATTTAAGGGTATGTTTTGGGGTTTATCCGTGATAAGGGGTATTCTGAATGAATGAGGGAAAGATATCCGCGTTTAGGGTTTCAGATTGAAAGGTCATGCTGGGATGAAACACGGAAAATATGAAGTGGCCCCCCCCGGGTTATAATCATATAAAAATAGAAGCAGATGAGTGGTAAAATAAAAGGTGATTGAAAATCAAACCTTATTGAAGTCTGCCATGAGTGCCGGCACACTTTAAACATTTACACATCCGATCTCTACCACTGCACCCACATGCCTTCCAGTAGGGCTCAACCGCAGCACTGCTGATGCGCGTACAGGGAAACCAATCAAGAAAGTGTACAAGTGTTCAAGTTGATGAATCGCATGATGCCGTCCTGGCTCAGAGCACCCACAATCTATTAGGGTAAAACTAAAGAGTAAAAAAGGAAATACGTTTACGGTATTACCTACTATGTAGTTGATGGCTACTTTTCAGATCAGGATAACAGATGAATTGTAATTACTTCTATATTTTATGGACATAAAATCTAAGTATCTAAAAAAGCAAGTTATATGTTTTAAAAACAAACTAAGTTAAACTGAGAGGAGATCAGCTTGACACAAGCACCCTGCAAGGCCCCCAGAATGACCCTATTTTTTGAATTAACCCTGAAATTCAGAATTTCGAGTGGAAAGAGTTGCTAACAATTTACCGGTTCAGCCTGGCCCGAGTTATTCACAATTTGTGTGGTCGGGTCGGGTGGGTTGGGTTGTTTAAGTCGGGAGGGGTCTGGTCTGAATCAAGAAGTACTAACAGTTCCTGCAATTATTCCATGAGGAAATAAAACAAATAAAAAACATTGACTTGGAAATTTTACATACCCTTGGCGCCAAAATGAAAAAAAACAATTATGGTGTAAATGTTCTAACAAATCGTAATTTTTTTCTGCCGAGTTTTATTTGTATTTTTTCAGTCGGGGGAGGGACATATGTAGGGGACATGCTGCTGTCCATTGAGGGGATGTATTTTGACAAATACAAGCTGAGAAGTAAGTAGAGTATGACTAGTTACAACGTAGTCATGGTTTTTTTGTCAAAAATGCTATAAAATTTATGAATTAATTCTGCACTTAAACGTGAATAAAAAATTCCTTTGAAAATCTGTAACCACCAATGCTGACATGGAAAGGATGAGTGCAAATATATTTATATTCACCATGGATCTGAGTCATCTAAGGTTACCCGAATGTCACTATAAAAAAAATTGAACAAGTTTACATTTTTTACTACCACAATCATTTTTACATCCCTGCTACCCATTTCATCCCCTTCCCATCCGCAACCTCGCCCCCCCTTTACACCCTCTGGCCCACATCTATTCCACAACAATCTCAACTCCTTACCCCACATCCACGTCCTTTCCCCCCCCCCACACTCCTCCCACTACTACTTCGCATTTACTTTTTTTCTTCGTTCCCTTCACCCCCGCCACCCCCCCAACCGCTCCCAACACATACCCTCACGCCCCCATCCTCCTCCGTCGTGCATCCCTTTTCCTTCCCCCTGACACACCGTCCTTCACCCCCCCCTCCACATAAAGATATCCACCATTATGTAAGCAGATTGATGCAAACGCTGATATTTATCACTTGAAATGGTTAATTGATTAAAAGTTTTGTTGACACTTATTAAACCAAAAATCGAAAGATTGACATTGCCTACTGCACAGGCACGATATGAACATGGGTAAGGTGTGTCCTAAGTGTTAAAGATGGCGCAGGCAAGCTGAAATTTTACGACCTGTGAACTATAAATTTGGTCATGTGCATCAAAGAATAGAAATTGTAAGGATTTCATTTCCATGCCCATGCAATCTTTTTGATCTGGCTTATATTTTCTGATGCCTTCTATCAAGATATTTCTGAAAAAACTCCCTTAGATGGAAAACTTCATTCAGTATTGCTGTGGATCGAGGTGATTCGGCTACCCCCATTCGCAGGGACAAGACTGGATTTAAAACTTGGTTTTTTACTACTAAATACTTATACTATACATGTGATTGTTTATGTCACATGTAGTAGTATTATATGTTATATTTTTTAATGTTTCATCAATATCCCTGTAGCTTTGTAGATGTAGTGGCGAGTTCCGAGTTGCAGTGGGAGCGAGGTGGTTTCTTTAAAGTGACAGCAGAGGCCTGACAGCTCACTAGCTGGTTTCTGGATCCATATGTGAACTGTCAAGAGGGGCCAACTTCAAGCCAATATTTGGGGAAAATATGCAGATGCAAAGTTATAAATTGCGTTTGGTTGATGATGCATTGAAACTGCAGCCATTTTAAATTTTAATACAAAAATAGCAAAGAGGATAAAAAAAAAATCATCTTGGAATGGACCAATTTCTCGCTGCTTGACTCATACGTATTTCGAATCCTTACCTGGGGTTAAAGGGAAACGAACAGGCTGGCATAAACATAACATGATTTGCTACCCGTATTTTCACACACAATTCAGCTGCATTGGCTTAAAGTTTCATGATTTTGTATTTAATCATGGGGAATGCACATACAGTAAAAGATGGAAAAAGAGAAGAAGGAGGAATTATTAGTATTTTAAAGGGTGCAACAAGAGATTTTGAGGCACCCAAAATTGGTCAGATAGTAATTTCATATAGATTAACACTCAATAGAATTTTCTTCCCTTATGTTGGCTACAAAAATGTCTTAAAAAGAGAGAAAGAAGAAAACAGGTGATTTTGATTTGCTATATTTCAATGTAAAACATAGGTGAATTTCGTATTTGTCCTAGACGAAATTAGAAATTTTCACCAATTTTTGTATCAAAGAACATTTTCAGCTTATCCTTTAGATGGGATCTTTGTTATTGTAAGCTTTAATAGGGCAAAAAATCAGTTCTTTCGAATTTTTAAGGACACCTGATATGTGACATCTCTCGTTGCACCTTTATACACACATCAAACACCATCGTGTCATTTTAGTTTCACAAAGACACTTATTTCGATCAAAACTCACTTATTACATATTACACGTTAGGGAAGAAAACCCAGTTAGAAGGCAGGAGGGGAGGAAGCCGGAGTACCTGGAGAAAACCTGCAAGGCGAGAGTAGTACGGAATGGAAACCCCCCCCAACGAAATAAAATCGCAGGCCGACCGAGGAGTTCGAACCAGGGACCACAGTGGTGTGAAGAGAGGGGAAAAAGACCCACTGCACTAACCCGACCCCCCCCCACCTCAAAAAAAAAAAGAACTTTATCTGAACTTCGCAACATATGGTTTAAATATGAAGAATAGCTCGGTCAAAGGTTGTCAAATAACTGAAAGATTTTGCAAGAAGTACGAAAACAATGAAAGATTGTTAAATTACAATACCAGCATTCATCATCGGAGTCACAGACAAAAATCTTTAAAAAAAGACAATGTAAAAAGAAAACTCCATCTACGACATACTGTCAAAGACGATAGAGCGAGCGAAAACCAGTCAAATTTCTATCGACTCCAACTGACCCCTTGGAAAGAAAGAGTGAATATCCTGAACAGGAGGAGCTAATCAGAGTTAAGAAGCTATTGACATAGTGTATTTGCTTAGTAAGAGTGAGAAACCATTCAAGATGTTCAAGAAAATTGCAGAAATGGAGTATCGCCACAGCATCAAGTTGGGTGAAAATGATAAAACTTTAAGAAGAGACTTTAACCATGTAATGTTAAAGTTGACTTAGACTATTTAACTTCAACCATGTAATGTTAAAGAGGACTTAGGCTATTTATTTTTAAAAAGTGACCCTTTCATCAAGGCCTTACATCCATTTGATTTAAAATCTTAACTTTAAAAAGAGTGACTTCAACCATTTAGTGGATTTAGCCTATATATTTTTAGAGAGTGGCCCTTTCATCAACTTTCTAAAAATGTCTTTATTTGGACCTTTTGGGCATATTTTTTCTTGGAATTAGAAAAATGAACTTTTGTGAATTTGGGGTAGGGCATCCTGCCACTACACCCCAGTTAGGGGCATTGACATCACCTAAATGAGTTAAAATGTTGCCACTGATTATTTTACCGGTATCTCATTTATTCTCATTATATTTTTATTAACGCCCTCGACTGATGATCTCAAAACTGCTTTGAGCAAGCGTCCAGGCTACTATAGCATGTTTATAGATGGATCTGTAGATGTTTCAACAATGAAACTTGTATGTTTATAGACAACAGGAAACCAACAAAGAAGTTCCTTGAAATAAAACATATCGAACATGCCAATGCAAAAGCAATCACAGAGAGACTGATACAGACATGAAGGATTTTGGACTCAATGGCAAATCTATGGTTGCATTATGCTCAGATGGTGCTTCAGTTAATATAGGCAGGAGAAGTGGAGTGGCCAAACTTCTGAAGAGGCACCAAGGTTGATAGTTGTACATTGTCTCATTACTCTCAATCATGTTTTGGAGCTTGCAGCCAAGGATGCCATAATCCTGCCACTGTTTTCATTTCTAGCCCATCTCCCGTGAAGAAGGGAAGGGGTAAAGGGATACACGTCAGGGCTGGAGGACTCGAGTCCGGACTCGAGTCCAATTTTTCAAGGACTAGGACTTGGACTCGGACTTGGACTCGAGCCTTTGAGGACTTGGGGACCAGCGAGGACTTGGCTCGAGTCCAGCAAAATTGCACATTTTATATTCCCGGGTAACCACCCATTTATATTCTACCATGGACTGAGTTCATCTAACAGGTTACCCGAATGTCACTTAAAAAAATCACAAGTTTACATTTCTTTTACTACTCGCAATCAATTTTACATCCTGAATAAAAACATATCCATCCATTAATGCACCTACATTTGATGCAAACGCTGTTATTTATCACTTGAAAATGGTTAACTTGATTAAAGTTGTTGCCACTGTATTAATCAAAAATCGCAACATGACACTGCCTACTGCACAGCACGAGTGAACATGTGCAAGTGCGTGTCCTACGTAAAGAGGGCGCAGGCAAGCTGAAATGTTATGATCTGTGACCTATATTTGGCCATGTGCATCAAGGAACAGAAATTTTAAGGATTTTATTTTCATGCAATGGTTTCTTTTTTATCCTGGCTGTATTTTCTTATGCCTTCTATCAAGATATATTTCTGAACACTCCCTTAATGGAAAATTTCATTCAGTATTGCTGTGAATGCGAGGTGATTCCGGCCACCCTGTTAGCGGGGAGAAAACCAGATTTAAAACTTTGGTTTTACTACTACTACTAGTACTACATATGATTGTTTATGTCACATGTAGTAGTATTTATGTCATATTATTATATTGTTTACTGATACTCCCTGCTACAATCTGGGGAAAAAGTTGTTAGAACACTAATCACTCAATGTTAAAATATGCGTCTATTTTACAATGTAGTTGTTTTTGACTGATGTCATGTTTTAAATGAAAGCGAGAACTTGTCTCTCAAACCTACCCTTCCCCACCCCTATCAATCAATGTTGGGAGAAGTGACAAGGATGTTGAGTACATGAGGTGGCTCAACATTGAATAGGGGAGAGAGGGGGAACATTTTTCAAAGAGACATGCATTATGTTCTAACCATTTTTCCTGGATTGTAGCTTTGTAGATGTAGTTTGAGTTATGTGAGTAAGGTTCTTTAAAGTGACAGCAGCAGGCCTGACAGCTCACTAGCTGGTTTCCGGAATCCACATATGACTGAACTGCTGCCAGAGGGGCAACTCAAGCCAAGATTTGGGGAAAATATGCAGATGCAAAGTTATAAATTTGTCTTTTTGTTGATGAAACTGCATCCATTTTAAATTTTAATACATAAAATAGCAAAGAGGGATTTTTAAAAATAATATTCAATTCTTGGAAAGAAGGAAATAAATAATGTACCAATTTCTTGCTGCTGCTCTCATACGTATTTTCTAATTCCTTACCTGGGGTTAAATGGAACGAACAGTGCATAACATAACATGATTTGACATGTACCAGTATTTCACACACATTCAGCTGCATTGGGCTAAAGTTTCAGTGATTTGTATTTAATCATGGCAAATACACATACAGTAATAAGATGGAAAAGAGAACTTGAGGAGGAGGAAGTATTAGTATTTAAAGGTGCAACGAGAGATTTTTGAGGCACACAAATAGCGTGTCATACTAGTAATTTGATATAGAATTGACACTCAATAGATTTCTTACCTTGTATTTGGCTAGAGAAATGCCTAAAAAGAGAGAAAAAAGGTGATTCTGATTTGCTATATTTCCATATAAAACACAGGCTGAATTTCATATTTGCTCCTATACGAAATTCGAAATTTCAAAATTTTTGTACCAAAGAAACATTTCTCAGCTTAATCCTTTCAGATGTGGATATTTTTGATGGAAAGCTTTACACAAGGACAAAAATCAGTACTTTCAATTTTTTTAGGGTCACCTGATAGGTGAAATCTCTCGTTGCACCTTTAACAACACATCAACACAATCGTGTCATTTTAGTTTCACAAAGATACTTTATTTCGATCAATTCACTTTATTATCATATACATGTTAGGGAAGTAAACCCAGTTTTAGAAGCAGGAGGAAACCGGAGTACACAGAGAAAACCTGCAAGGCCAAGTATGGACTGGAAACCAAACGCCCATAAAATCGCAGGCCAGACCGAGAGTCGAACCAGGGACCACAGTGGTGCGAAGCGAGGGAAGACCCACTGCACTAACCCGACCCCCCTCCAAAAAAAAGAACTTGATCTTGAACTTCGCAACATATGGTTTAAGTATGAAGAAGCTCGGTCAAAAGTTGTCAAAATAAACTGAAGATTGTGCAAGAAGTATGAAAACAAATTGAAATATTGTATAAATTACAATACAGCATTCATCATCAGAGTCACAGATATAAAAATCTTTAAAAAAGACAATGTAAAGAAACACTCCATCTCCGACATACCGAACAAAGCCGAACAGATAGAGAGAAAACCAGCTACTGTGGCAAATTTCTACTGACTCCAACTGACACCCCTTGGAAAAGAGTGAAATATGCTTAACAGGAGGAGCTAATCAGAGTTAAGAAGCTTATTGACATAATGTATTTGCTTAGTAAGAGTGAGAAAAAATTTAAGATGTTCAAGAAAATTGCAGAAATGGAGTATCGCCACAGCATCAAGTTGGGTGAAAATGATAAAACTTTAAAAAGAGACTTTAACTATGTAATGTTAAAGTGGACTTAGCTTATTTAACTTCAACCATGTAATGTTAAAGACGACTTAGGCTATTTATTTTTAAAACGTGGTCCTTTTATCAAGGCCTTACATCCATTTGATTTAAAATGATAACTTTGAAAAGAGTGGACTTCAACCATGTAAAGTGGATTTAGCCTATATATTTTTAGAAAGTGGCCCTTTCATCAACTTTCTAAAATATTTGGACCTTTTGGGCATATTTTTTCTTAGAATTAGAAAAATGAACTTTTGTGAATTTGGGGTAGGGCATCCTGCCACTACACCCTAGTTAAGAGCATTCACATCACCTAAATTACACCATTGATTATTTTACCGGTATTTCATTTATTCTTGTTATATTTTATTAACGCTTTCAGGTATTGACCGATGATCTCTAAACTGCTTTGAGCAAGCGTCCATGCAGGGTTCGGAAACTTCCGGAAGAAACCTATTTCTTCCGGAAGAATGGAAGAAACTGGAAAAAAGGGGTTTCTTCCAGTTTCTTCCAGAAGAAAGTGGAAGAAACTGGAAGAAATTGGAAGAAACTGGAAGAAATAAAGAAATGTATTATGAACAACAAACTAAATTACACCATATTTATCTGCTTTGCACTTCAAATCATCAAGGCTACTTTAGTTACTTACAGACAATCTGTTTTTTTTTTCAGAATTAATTTACAAGTTTATAGAATGTTAGTATACCTTGCAAGTATATAGTAAATTTGTTCACAATTTTGTTTTGTCTTGCAATCAAATTATGCAGATGATGATTGTAACCCATTTTCCAATCTTTCCATGTGTACATTTATACTATCATAGTTGTAATTGTAGATGCAAACAATGAAAAAAAGCACTGTATGCCCAATTTGTTAATTTTAAAACACAAATCATAAAAGTAGCAACCATTATTATTCTTTTAATACTAACTTTGTATTGCTCAGTGGGGAGAACCTGGGAGACTATAACTTTTGTTTAAAGAAACTGAAGATATTCAAGTCTTTACAAAGAGTCTCTACTTGGCCTTGCTGGTGTGAAAAGTGTCTTATCAGTTTCTTCCAGTAATCTGTTATATTTAGTCCTTGTAAATCAATGCGAGTT